>PVJI01026595.1:0-18810 GCA_004026765.1 Micronycteris hirsuta | reverse complement strand
AGAAAGTGAGGGGGTGCAGATCCATAATGGAGAGTTGAGGAACGACTCAAAAGAAGGAGATTCCACGTGCTCAAGATAGGTGATGCTTCTCAAGGAAGGCTCTGAGTCATGGATACCTGGGAGCTTGTTAAAATTTGGTTTGTTGATCTAACCATAAGAGCTTGATTAGGTAGGTCTGGAGTGTAGCCTAATAATCTGCCCTGCAGTTTGAGAACCAATGCAATAAAGTGGTTACTGGTCATGGCACTCCTGTTAGGCATTGAAGTTAGAAGACGAGGACATAACATGGGTATTACAGCAGAGAAACAACAAAGGGACTTACCGACATCATCTAAGGTAAAGGCTGAGGCAAGTTTCTAGCATGGTGATTAATTTTTCCTCCATTTATAAAGGAGGAGGAGGTGAGAACTAAGGATGGAAACTTCTGAAGATAATCCTAAGACTAGAGATCAAATGGCTTTACATACTGATGTAAAAGGATATGAACGAAAACATAAACCATGCCGTTTGATTTTTGGCTTTGTAGAAAGGCCAACACCAGGGACATTTTCCAAAAGGTAAAAGACACAGTGAGGGATGGGAATCACTCATGTCCAGACTTATCCTCCAGCTTATGCTTTTCCCTGTATAAATGATCCTGTGTCAAACATCACACAGGTTGCATGGATAAAAAAGATGAGAGCCTTTCAGAAGCACCCAAAGTTAGAGTATACTAGAAGTATGACAAATGCGCCCATCATCTTAATTAAGTGTCAGGTCATCATGTATCCAGGCTGAGGAAATTGATATAAACAGAGATATTTCAAAATGGGCTCAGAGTGTGGCATTGGTGGTATAGTGGTGAGCATAGCTGCCTTCAAAATGGGCTCAGAGTTGCCATCCCAGAGAAAAGGCCTTGCACATTGTACTCCTTGAACATTTAGAATGTTTGAACTGGACAAAATCACCTATGGACTGGGCCAAACAAGCATTGTCTTACAAATAACTGTTTGTGTAACTAACAGGAAAGCCAGCCTCCTGACCACTAGAACTGACAATTTTGGAAATTCTTTGGAATTAGTAACCAGCCATGTATAGCTAAGAAGTAATTTAGCTTTACACCAACAGAAATTCTTTCCTTCTATTTGCATAATCACTTTCCTTCTTCATGAAAACTATTTGCCTTCGTTCCATATTTGGGATATAATTTGGGTCTTTAAATGAATCTATACCCCTGAATTGCTATTCTTTTTGCCTCAAATAAGCACTTGTTACCTCTCACTTTGACTTTTTACTTTTAGGTGAGCAAGGCCTTGTAAAGGAGAATGAGTGTGTGACTCTGGGCTCAATATGTATTTTAAAGTAAAAACCCAAGAAAAATTTTAGATAGTTTTTGTAGGATTGTGCCTCAGACATGGAAGAAGCGTTTCACTCTGAAAACTTGACCCAGATTTCTTGGCACCTATGAGAGGACAGAGGCTAGCCTGGAATTGCAACTGGGAGGCATTCTGTGGTGAGAGCTATCTAATGATGCAGCATGGAGGGAAACAGTGTCGGAAATGCTGTTCCCACCCAGGGTCCTCTTAGACCATTCAAGGCTACAACTAATAGTCAAAAGTAATTCTCTTTATAAGCAAATAGCATTGTGAAGTGTAAAGTCATGAATTTATAGTAATTAACACTTAATGAATTGTGAGGGTGGAATTTTTTTTTGCAGAAACCACTGGGCAAGTAGTGCTGACACCGTGGTTTCATTGGCTCTTTTTTTTTTTTTTTAAGATTTTATTTATTTTTAGAGAGAGGAGAAGGGAGGGAGAAATAGAGGGAGAGAAACAGCAATGTATGGTTGCTCCTCATGTGGCCCTCACTGGAGACCTGGCCCGCAACCCAGGCATGTGCCCTGACTGGGAATCAAACCGGGACCCTTTGGTTCCCAGCCCACGCTCAATCCACTGAGCTACACCAGCCAGGGCATCATTGGCTCTTACTTATCTTTAAGATAAAGCAAGGTGGTTGGGTTAAGTTTTTGATCCCCATAGCTTGTTTGCAAAGCAGTACTGTGTTAATAACCTGAAGGCAGAGCTTAGTAATCAATAACTTAAAAACCTTTACAGTTGAATTTAGGAAACTCAAATTAGATGGCCCTTAAAGCTAGTCCCCATGCTTAAATTTCATCTATTGTTTTATCAGATCACCTTCCAAAACAATAACTTACAATGCACATGACACTGATGACAATAGGACACAACTTGGGTAAGTCTCATCAGTACATATTAGTTCGAGTACAACCCTTACCCGTTAAGGCCAGAGCAGATCAGGAGAGAAAGATGAGCAGTGAAAAGGAAAACTTCCTCTCAGAAGTCCCAGGACCACCTTGGGTGGTAGCACTAAAAATTAAAAAATAAGACTGTAGCATAAAGTTTAGAAGAAAAAGACAAATGTACTTTGTGTCAGCTGTGCTCCATTAAAGCTGACAGCAAAGCATATAGAAAAACATGGCTTTTGACAAGCTTAACATTTGGTTACAGATTACACACTGAGGCAAAAAATATCATCCTACATGAGCCTGAGGTGGTGTCTGAGTAGCTGACATGAAGCTTAATCCCATCCCACTAAGGATTCATTCTATATTATAAAGGTTGGGCCAGCGGGGTACCACATATTTATTGAATTTGTGTTATGTGTGAGAAACTGCCACCAGCTGTGGGCTCTGGCCCTGCTATCAGTGAGAGGACAGTTCAGTGGATGTATGAGTATTGCTCAGCTTTCACAATTGTCATATTGTAACAAAAAATGAAGGTTTAGCTGCCTGCCTCAACAAAAAACACACTCATGAGACAGGTACTTTTGCAAAAGGAAGGTTTATTCAGGTTCTGTGACCTGAGATGGTTCCTGCTCAAGATGCAGTTATTGAAATAGGGAGGGGAGGTTTATCTTGCTCACTTTTGGCATGCCCAGGCCCTGTCCATTCCTCTTTCTAGCTTTTGGCACGTTCAATGGATGGACCTCCACCTGAGCCATCTTGACCAATGGGGGAGAACCCCCAGGCAATCCCTGACTGTCTGTGGTATTGGTGTCAGTGGGGAGTGGGGACAGGCTGCAGGAATTTCCATCAGTAAGCCTGGAGATGGTGCAGCCCTTAGCCTGCCTCCCATTGCTGTACACAGCACCTGCATACCCTTCAAAATCTGTTGGAGTATGCTGGAACCTCTTGGATCCTGGTATGCCTGCATCCTCAACACAGCCTCTGCATAGCTCGCCACTCTGAAGTGGCCAGCCAGGCCTGCACTATGGCTGACAGCAGCTTATGGCGACAATTTCCCCCTTTCAAAACTCTGGGCCCTTGGAATCTTACAAGGGTAAATGGATGGAGGTATTATCTTCTGTGGTTTTTCCCTGCTATAGGTAGGAGGGACACACTCTTACCTATACCCAGGTCTAGAGATTCTTGCTATCTATTAAAGGAAGAAGCAAGTCAAGAATGGAGGGAAGCCTTTACTTGGAGAAGGATTGCTGTCTTCAGAAGGAGACATATTCAGTGTCTAGAAGATGCCACTGCTGAACAAGAAAAGTTGGTAGACTAATTTATATTTCAAGAGGCAAAGTTGCAGATGGGCTTCCAAAGTGAGACCTATTGTATAGACAAGCAATCAAGTATTTAATTAGGAGTATGTCTAAGAATGCAAGGGGTGATTGCAATGAAATCAGAAACTGGAGGGACTAAAGGATCCCCATGATCTAATCCTGAGTGGGAATTTAAATGTCACACTCAACAGTAGGATAAATTTGCCAAGGGAGCCAGCATCTGGGAAATGTGGACAAGGGTGTTATCAGTCCGAACATGGGCATAAAGTATACCAATTGTCAAAAAATAAAATAAAATAAAATAAAATAAAAAATAACATTATCACTTAGCTTTGTGAGGTACTGTCTCTTTCCAAAAGAGGGGTTTTAAATCCCTTTCAAGAGTGCAGTTCCAGCTTTCCTTTGCAATATCAATGGCATCAGCAAGATTCAAGTCTTCCACAGGGTCGCCCACTTTATCTGTGTGTGGTTGATCCAAGGCTTGACTCCTGTGAGTTTGGGAAAGAGTGTGTTCTCAGTAGCATGTCAAAGGGATTGATCCATTGTTTGGCTAACTACTGTTCAGAACCTTGAGTCTTCCTGGTCTTTAATAAGACTCAGTATCCTGGTTGGAATGGGTGTAGGGCTCACCAGATGGGTAGATAGACTGAGCAATAAGGCAACTTATGCAAAGTTCTTAATGTTTGCCCTACATGTTGTACATAGCGTTTGAGGTTTGATTCATGCTCTAAGTCTAAAAAATATGTTCCTAAAACAAAAACTTGGAAGGGTCTCCTATAAATTACCTCAAAATTGCTTAATTTAAGCCCACTTTGGGGCACTATCTTAATCTGGAGCAAAGCAAAAAGGAGTGCCCGGTCACATTTCAAATTTTCCTGGCACAGTTTCACCAGGATTTTCTTTATTGTGTGGTTTGTTTTCTCAGTCTTCCCCTTAGATTGGGGTTTCCAAGATGCATGTAGTTTCCATTGAATCAGCAGGCCTGTCGTATCCCCTGGGAGATTTCTGAAGTAATCGATGGTCCATTGTTGCTTTGAATGTGTAAGAGAGTCCAAACCTAGGGAGTATTTCTTTGAGTATGAGGTTTGCTACCTCGGTTGTCTTCTCGGTTCTAGCGGGGTATGCCTCTACCCATTCAATAAAGGTACCTACAAAAACTAATAAAAACTTAAATTTTATTATGGTTTTAAGTTTTTAGTCCCCAAGCTGGCATTCTAAAAGTGGAAGGAATGTCTGTTTTTGTAATTGCTTAGTCACCTCAGAAACTGACACTGCCAGCTGAACTTTATTTGACTAATTGTATATTTAGCACTGAGTATGTAGCTCTTGTATCTACAAGGAAGTCAATTAGCCTGTTCCACGCTGTCAATTTTACCTGGGACTCCTGTGGGGGAAAATAATAGATCAGGAGGTGTCTAGAGTAGCCCCTAGGCATCCTCTTTCATCATCAAATTTATCATTCCTTTCTAATATTTCGTGATACATATTTCTATCTTTTTTTATTTTTCTTTTTGAGTTTTAGGGAGTCCTTTCTATAATGGCCTTCCTCTTTGCAATAGTGTTATGATTAGCACCTAGTGGATATTTCCCTTTTCCTTTCAGGTCCTATCCTCTGTTTTTCCAGCACTGTCTCTAAGAAAATGCTTGCCGGCTTTAAATTCCTTGTTTCCCAACCATGATAAAATTTAGAGGCTACATCCACCAGCTGGGAGTGATTCAAGCCCAATGCTCAATCTAAACATTGGAGCTTTTTTTTCTGATATCTGGGGCGCTTTATCCAATAAAAGTCATGTTTACCATCTGGACATTGTCTGGTGTCTGTGGGTCAGCATCAGTGTGCTTTCTATAGGCATAATAGACCCTTTCTAAAAATTTAGAAGGGTCTTCATTTGGTTTCTGTTGAATTCATATTCTGGCTTTTTTGTTTAGGCACCCCTTTCTTAATCCTTTCCATTACGCACTTTTCGTAATGTTCTAGGAAAGCAAGTTCCCTGCTATCAGGTCCCAGAGGGGCTCTATCAGGGGACTTGCCTCAGCTAGGTTGGAGGTCCCATTGGAATTATCTTCATGGAGGTAATGAGCCTTTTCATTAGCCTTATCTATAACTAGCCATCTTCCATTGCCAGATGTTAATGGAGATGCTGTATGTCTGCCCAGGTGGACGGTGAGTGGCAAAAATAGAGGTTATAAGACCTACTATTTTCTGACCTTAACCCTCACTATCTGAGGGGTTGGTATTCTTATAATTCAGTAAGCCTGAAGTGGAAAATGGAGTATGGGTCCAACAGTAGCCAGCAGGGTAGCCTTCCCAGTTTATTCTGCCTATGGGGTATTGTCTCAAAGGGAATTGTCCTGCTCTGGGTAGGGGGTGCACACTGGCCAAATTGGGTACCCTGCCAAGTCTTTGAAGGGTAGATTATTCTTTCCTCATACAGGGGTGGCATTGTTTCCCCTCTGGGTCCTATTTTAGGGGAACCTAGCAGCAAGGGTGGTAGTGGAGGGGGGAAATATTCCTGCTGCTAATCCTGGATTCCCTGGGTTCAGGAAACTAAAGAGACTCATTTCATAATTTTCCTTTTCTTTTTGTGTCCTATTAGGGAGGGGTTTTTAAGCCAATTTCTTTCTCTGAATCATTAGTTTGTTCTATTTCTTTGCTGAATCCTTATTGTATAAAAACAGAAACGCCTGGACGTTAGGGATTTTGTCACATTTCCCTGGTCTTTGGCAAAACAATTTCAACTCTATGATGGTATAGTAATTTAGGGAACCACTTAGGGGCCATTTGCCTCCATAGTCTAAAGTACACATAGGACAGGCAGTGTTGAGACAGAAAACCTACTTCTTCTTAATCATTGGATCATAGTTGTACATGAATCAGTCAGCTAAAATTCAGCCCAATGGGCTCCCTTCAGGAGTCAAAATAGAACAAATGTTTATCACATGAAAGTACAAACCCAAAACCATAAACACAGGAAGACCCCAGATAAAGTGGGAACATATGAACAAAACTTGGATCCATAATTCCATTAGTTCAAATGAGTGCTCACAAACAGTTCTTAGTGTCTTATCTCCTGCCAGTCAGTACTGCAAGTAATTCTGACCAGATCCAAATGGCACTAAAACCAATTGGCTTAAAGCCCAAGTGCCATGAAGCCCAATGGCATGAAGCCTAACTGTTAGGGATAGCCTACCAACCAATACCACAAATGGTTCTAACCAAACCCAAGTGGCAAAAACTCAAGTAGCGCAAAGCCCAAGTGGCATGAAGCCCAAGTGGTAGGAACAGAGGACCTCCGCTGTGCACACTGCATGGTCTTACCCAGACTTGGATTCTGTTTACCACCCAGAAACCCATTTACTTTCACCAGCAATGTTTCAGATGGCTGATGCCTTGAGAAGGAATGCTGGGAAATTCCTTGAGAAAAACTCATGGCATCTGCTAGGAAGTCTGCACAGTCCCACTCCGAGGGTTGACCTGACATAGAGAGCTAGGACCTCAGCCTGGACCTTCCAGGACTTACCTAGGTCTACACTATCCCACCAGAGTCACTAAAAACTGTAACCAAAAATGCAATGAGGGCCAGACTCATGAGATAGGTGCTAGTGCAAAAAGAAACAGGTTTATTCAATTTCTGAGACCTGGGAGGGAGAATGGTGGACTCCTTTCTCAAAGATCATACCGTTTCTTGCTCAAGCCCTCAGTTCTTATAGGGATAAGGAGGAAAAGCTTTCCTTCTGTCTAATTATCTTACTAGATTTTGGCACACTTGGGCCCTCTCCACTCATCTTTTTAGGTTTTGGTGTGCTCATGTAAGAATCTCCCACTGGACCATTTTGGACAATGGAAGAGACTCCCTGGTGCTCCCTGACAGTCAACAATAGTGTGCATGGGGGCTGTAGGACCCACCATCAGGAAGCCTGCAGGTACCTCAGTCCTCAGCCCACCTCCAGATGCTGGACACCAGACCAGCACAGCCAGTGGAGTTGGTTGGAGTTCACAGGGTGCTATTGGATCTTAGTGTGCCTGCATCCTCTGCACTGCCACCATGTGGCCCGCCCCTCTGAAGTGGCCACCCAGGGCTACACTCTGACTGATGTTAACAATATGGTAACTGTCATGGCAGAGAGAAGACCCCTAACTTAGTCTGCAGGAGGCCAGGAGGGTTTTCTATGCTTTATTGTTTCTCTGTCCTTCCTGTCCCTGTCTTGACATTCAGTGCTGTCTTAAGTTTTCAGTTCTGACGAGGCAAGCAAGCTGTTGAGGGCCAGGCTTATACTATGACTTAAAGCGGGATATTTTTTTAATTTATTTTTTTTCTAATAACAAAAACGCTAAATCAACAGCAACTCATGGGTTGGAATTAAAATTTGGAAATTTATTGGGCATCTCAGAGTCCCTAACAAGGTGGTATATCATTTAACACTCACAGGAAATTTTTAGTCTTTAAGAATTTCCCCTAAATTGAGAGCATGCTTTCTCTAGTTTTCCTGGACTGATAGCCTTCATTTTTCTAATTTCTATTTCACAGACAGGTCAGCTCTTCAAGGCTCTGCACTTTCTGCAGCAGTCTTTGCTCTCGCTGCCTGCCTCACGCAGTCAGGGACCCACCCATCTTCCTCACGAGGACATGGAAGGCAGGCTGTACCCCTGAGAAATGAAACACTAGTGGGCTCCTGCTTATGTTATTTATTGGCTTTAGTTACTTCTTTGTTTCTGGCACCTGAAAAATACCTTTTTTTTTTTTTAATTTTTTAGTATTGTTGTATGTAAGAATACTATATAGAGTTCTAAAGTTCAGACTGTAACTCTACTGTTTCTATACTTAAATCTGTTTCTGCTAGTTATGTGTAATATTTTGGACAATAATTAAAATATATGCTTAAGTTTCCTTACATAATAGAGGTTTTTTACATTTGTTATATTTTTATTTTTAGTTTTTCATCACCATTTATCCCCCATCACCTGTTTCCCTTCCACCCACACCCTCTTCCTTACAATGACCACGCTGTTGTCTGTGTCATGAGTTCTTCCACTTTTTATTTCTTTTTTGCTTGATCCCCCAAGCCCTCTCCCCAAGCAAAGCTGTCAGCCTTCTCTCTATCTACGAGTCTGTCTCTATCTTGCTTGTTATTTTCATTTGTTCATTAGATTCCACACGTCAGTGAAACATACGGTACTTATCTTTCTGACTGGCTTATGTCATTTAGCATAATGTTCTCCAGGTCCATCCATGATGTCACAAAGAGTAAAATTTTCTTCTTTCATATGGCCAAGTAGTATTCCATTGAGTAAGTGTACCACAGCTGTTTTATTCACTCATCTCCTGATGGACACTCAGGCTGCTTCCAAATCTTGGCTATTGCAAATAATGCTGCAATGAACATAGGGGTGCATGTATTTTTCAAAGTAATGTTTCAGGTCTCTTGGAATAAATTCCCAGAAGTGGAATCACTTCTGATCCATAATGGAGTTTTTCTGAATAAACTTTTTATTTGAGAATAATTTCATATTTACAGATGATTTCAGAGGCGGTATAGAGAGTTCCCTTATACACCATACCCAAATCCCTTAATTGTTAACATTGCTCATTAGAAGGATGCATATTTCATAACTAATAAACCAATATTGATACATTATTATTAAATAAAGACCATGTTTTACTCAGATTTACTTAGTTTTAACCTAATGTCCCTTTTCTGTCCCAAAATCCCACCCAGAAGACCACATAAGATTTATATGTTCTTAAATTCTTCTTTGCTGTCATTATTTCTGAGACACTCCTTGCTTTTCACAATGTTGATGGTTTTGAGGAGGGTTAGCCAAGTAGTTTATAGAATGTTCCCCACTATGGGTTGTGCTCGATGTTTTCTCTAATAATCGATTGATTTTATGGGCTTAGGAAAGGAAGAACACAGAGGCAAAGTGCCATTTCCATCACATCATGTCACAATTACATACTAGCAACATGACTATCACAGTATTCACTTTGATCTACTGACTGAGGTAGGGTTTAGTGTAATGTAGTATCTTAGAAGGATTCTAGGTTATTAGATATAAAATAAAATAATCAAAATGGAGTATTGACTTTAGTGAATGATAGTGTATCAATATTGTTTCATTAATTGTCACAAAAAAGATGATAAAAACAGTAGAAACTAGGTGTAGGTAAATAGAAATTTTCTGTATTATATTTGCAATTTTCCTGTGACTCAAAGCTCATTTAAATAAAAACTCTTTCCCCTTTATTTCAATAAATAAGATCATCCTTCACCTATTCAAAACTTCTTTTTCCTTAAGGATCTGACAATCACTGATCTATTTTTAATATATTTTATTGATTACGCTATTACAGTTGTCCCAATTTTTCTCTCCTTTATTCCCTTCTGCCCTGCACTCCCCCTCCCATCAGCATTCCTTCACCTCAGTTCATGTCATGGGTCATATACATATAATTTCTTTGGTTTCTCCATTTCCCATACTATTCTTAACCTCCCCCTGTCTATTTTGTACCTGCCATTTATGTTTCTTATTCCCTGTACCTTTTTTCTTATCCTCTCCCCACCCCATCCCCAATGATAATCCTCCATGTGATCTCCATTTCTGTGATTCTGTTCTTGTACTAGTTATTTGTTTAGTTTGTTTTCATTTTAGTTTTTAGGCTCAGTTGTTGATTGCTGTGAGTTTGATGTCATTTTACTGTTTATATTTTCATCATCTTCTTTTTCTTAGATAAGTCCCTTTAATATTTTATATAATAAAGCCTTCATGATGATGAACTCCTTTAACTTGATCTTATCTGGGAAGCACTTTATCTGCCCTCCCATTCTAAATGATAACTTTGCTGGATAGAGTAATCTTGGATGTAGGTCCTTGCCTTTCATGACTTTGAGTATTTCTTTCAAGCCCCTTCTTACCTGTAAGGTTTCTTTTGAAAAATCAGCTGATAGTGTTCTGGGAACTCTCTTGTAGATAACTGTCTTCTTTTCTCTTACTGCTTTTAAGATCCTCTTCTTATCTTTAATCTTGGGCAATGTAATTACAATGTGCCTTGGTGTGTACTTCCTTGGGTCCCACTTTCTGGGGACTCTCTGAGCTTCCTGGACTTCCTGGAAGCCTATTTCCATTGCCAGATTTGGGAAATTTTCCTTCATTATGTTTTCAAAGTAGTTTTCTATTTCTTGCTCTTCCTCTTCTTCTTCTGGCACCCCTATGATTCAGATGTTGGAATGTTCAAAGTTGTCATGGAGATTCCTAAACCTGTCCTCATTTTTTTGGATTCTTGTTTCTTTATTCTGTTCTGGTTGACTGTTTATTTCTTCCTTCTGGTATAAACTGTTGATTTGAATCCCAGTTTCTTTCCCATAACTATTTGTTCCCTGCATAGTTTCCTTTATTTCACTTTGCATAGCCTTCACTCTTTCCTCCATTTTGTGACCATACTCAGCCCTTTCTGTGAGCATCCTCATTACCAGTGTTTTGAACTGTGCATCTGATAGGTTGGCTATCTCTTCATCACTTAGTTGTACTTTTTCTGGAATTTTGATCTGCTCTTTCATTTGGACTTTTTTTTTTTTTTTTTTCTCAGCATGCCTGTTACTTAGTAAGGGGTACAGCCTTAAGTGTTCGCCAGGGTGGGGTAACCCATGTCAATGCACTGTGGTGCTGTAGGTTGGGGGAGGGGTCCAAGAGAGAATGATGCCACTTACTCAGATCTTGACTGGTTTTCAGTCATTTCCTTTGCTACCCACCAGCAAATTGCACCCTTCTGGTGCTGATTCCTGGTCGGGTTAGTTCGTGTACATTCTAGGATCTTGTGGGTTTCTCCAATGAACTCTCCTGTAAGGATGGGAATTTCTCCCACCAACACAACCCCCACAGGTTTTTACTGTCAGAGATTTTGAGGCTTTATTTCCTCATGCTGGAACCCTGGGTTTCAAGGTCTATCTCGCTCTGTAGTTGTTCCTGCTGGTTTATCCGTGCACAAATGTGAGACCACCCAGTCCTCCAGCTGCCACCTTGCTGGGAGTTTGCTATTGCTGCCTGTCTCTGCCCCTCCTACTAGCCTAGATGAATGTTTCTTCTTTAACTCCTTGGTTGTTGGACTTCTTTACAGTTCGATTTTTCTGGCAGTTCTGTTATTTTAATTTTTTTTTTAATTTGTTGTTATCCTTCTTTTGGCTGGGTGAGGAGGCAAAGTGTATCTGCCTACACCTCCATCTTGGCCAGAAGTTCAATCATGATCTATTTTTAATCAATATAGTATTTAGAATTTTTGGAACATTTTATAGTTTCAAACATACAGTATATTTCCTTTTTAGACTTACATCTTTCACTTAGAAATGTGAATTTAAGATTCCGCCATTTTTCCCTTGGCTTGCTAGCATATTTTTTAGGGTTAAATAATATTCCATTGTACAAATTTTATCTATTCACTTTTTGAAAGACATTTTTGCTGCTTCCAGATTTTAATGATTATGATTAAGGCTGCTATAAAAGTTTGCATGATATTTTTGTGTGGACATAAGTTTATAAATCAGTTAGATAAATACCTAAGAGCATAATTGTTGAATTATATGGCTACACTATGTTTAGCTTTAAAAAAAAAGAGAAAAAAAAAACATTTTCCATAATGCCTGTATCATACTACACTCCTAGCAGTAATGAATATAAGTTCCTTTTGTTCTATATTCTCTCAAGCAATTGGTATTTTCAGTTTGAGGGTTTTTTTTTGTTTTGGGCTTTTTTTTTTTTTTTGCTATTTTAATAGGAGTGTGGTGTTATTCTTCACTATTCTTTTCATCATAGAATTGTGAAAATAGGATATGTGATTGATAGACAATTTTGTTTTTTTATTATTCTTATTTTATCCAGGGTTTATGTGTGTTTTAGTAGACTTGTGGCTTTCGCCATGTAGGTTCTCCTCTCATGTGATGTTTTGCTTCTATTTAGCATGAACTTAAGCAAGGCCATTTATCAGAGTCAATTCTCACATCTCTCTGAAGTTATTATTTTACTGACAGAAGTACTGCAAGTTAAATACTAGGAATGTTTAATACTCAAATGGTACTCAAATCTGTAAAATGTTTATTGAGTGATATAGTTAAGGAATTTATTAATAGCATTTTTTCCCATTTATCCTGTATTCTTTTCACAGCATTTTGTCTTGCCCTGAGTAATTCAGAGTACTTAGGTATCTGAAGATTATTCAGGTCAACTACATACATGGAGCTAGAGACAACTGACACCATCAAATCTGCCTGCATGAATGTTGACTCAATGAATGTTGCCCTTGTCTTTTTAATGGTTTGTGATACTATCACCCTATCATTACCAAATGATTGAAATTGTTAAAAATGCCATCTTGTGTCTGAAGTTTAGACTTAGTTGTAGCTAGTGTGATATGTCACAATAAACATTAATTTCTTATTAAAAACCAGCATCTATATAACTATTTTATTCCTTTCTATGTGTTTATCCCCATAATTATTAAAAATGATTTCTGCCAAACACAGTTTTAATCAACAACTCTACAGCTGTGATGAGAATGGTAGAATTTAGATTTTTTCAACCCACATTAAAGAAATGGAAAATTGTGACAATGTAAAATTGTTAAGGTAAAACAACATAGTGTTAAAGTTTATTGAGCAATTATAAGCATTCTTTATCCATAATGAGATATGGAAGCAACAGCTAAATAACGTTAGCTTCTGCTGTTAAGCACGACAAAGCAGTGTTGTGAAAGGTTCTCGTTGAACTCTCACAAGGGAAATAAAGATGAAAGGAATATTCTGATACATCATAGACAAATATAATTGTAACATGTTGTGTGTTTCTCTAGTTAATGAGAATGCTCATGTTTCCTACTATGTGAAGACAGAAATGTAATAGGGAATAAAGGCTAAATCTAGAATTTACCAGAACTTATTTCCACAGTAATTCAAACTTTCTTTTCATTGGAGTGATAGGGATGTGTGTTCCCAGTGTTCTGAAGAGCTCACATATAAAGAAAAAAATCATTGAAGAGACAGAGTAATGGGGAGAACTGTAGTCACTGTTTCACAGGTACTGTATTAGTAAAAGTGTTCCATTTTATGTAATGAGATGTGCTTCATCTTATTAAAAGACTGAAGCCAAGAGATAAATTATGCAGAAATAGTGTATAAAAGAATTATTAGAAAATGAAAGATAACCAATAAAACATTAATAAGAATGCATATCTGTCTTCCCCATGGAGTAGCACCAGCTCACATAGACATTTTAAAAGTGAATGGATCACATTTTATCTCAAGGATTTTTCTTCCAATCAATGGTTTAAGCTGATTAGAAGAAATTCATCCTTTAGGTTTGAAATAAGATCAAAAATAATTTTTATATGTGTACTTTCTGATTAACTCTGATACTGTTGAGGTATTAAGGAAATATTTGAAGGAAACATTCAATATTTCTGTTTTTAGTTCAGATGACCTACTTTGGACCTAAGTATATGCACACAATTGAAAAAGACGAAATGTGAAGGTAGTATTATAGTTGAGATTTTATAGCCAAAACTCCACAAAACCAAATTTATGATTCCCATGTCAACTGTAACCCTGCCATACTTCACATCGTAGTAGTCTCTGCAGTGAGGTCTATAGTCACAGTTGTGAGATATTTGGGGCTGTAACTCCTTATTCATTGGTTGTGATGTTTTTAAGAAATATTCTCATTCAGGGTTCTAAGTTTTAAGTTTATCTCTACTGAATGATGAATAATATTGGAAAGTGTGAGAAAAATAGTTGAAACACTCATATGGAAGATAAGCCTGGAAAATTAGTTTTATTTTTCAATTTTATATTGTGCTTAGTCTTTTTTCACATAGGCACTTTGATAGCACAAATTAGTAGTATAAAAGGTGTTCTTACCCAGTAATGCAGAGCATATGTGTGTGTGTGTGTGTGTGTGTGTGTACACAACAAATATATACACGCATATGCCTACACCTAGAACTTGAAATGTAGTAAACAATTTATAACAGTTGAAATATTTATAAACAAGGATAGTGGTATTTTAAAATGTTAAAGAAAGTCAGTGAGTGATATCATAATTTTTATATTGTTTCAAAGAAACTGGATGTCATGTTTAAGAAGATGGTGCTTGATTATGAATTTAGGTTCCAGACTTTACCACCAAATAGACTGGGACTTTGGTAAATGCATGGACACTGTGGGCTGCTTATTGCAACCACCATGATTTTCTCTCTAACAGACTATCAGATATGTTTGGGTATACATCCTTCTCCAAAGGATATCAAAAAGGAAGGACCCACTCCCAGCACTAGGAGTATGTTCTGTTTAGTCAAGTCAGCCAAGTTATTTCATCCTCTTGCCCTTAAGTGTTCTGGCCTTGTACAGGTTACTCAACTGTGGTCATTGAGAAATGAAGCCAAGTATAGGGAAGTTTCTGGGAAGAGTCCTTTTACTCTAAGTCATGGGACAGGAAGAGATAGTCTTCATCATTGTACTAGACATTGTCAAGGTAAGCTGGACTGCCTTAATCAGCCTGAAAAACCAGGTGGAAAGTCCAGCCAACACCAAGAATGTCAGAGGAGAGAGAGAGGTAACAAAGCAGCATTGTGAAGCACATTGTGGACCACATAAGCCATGCTGAGACCCGGTTTTCCCCTTGGTTTATCCATTATGGAAGACGTTAAATTCCTTATTTTTAAGTCAATTTAAGTAAAATATTTTTATTATTGGCTGCCAAAATCATCCTTTCTTACAAGTCATTAAACTCAACTTTTAATTTCCTCATTTATTACACATAAATAATAATGCTGTGTCTTCCAGAATGTCTGTAAACTGTGAATTGAAAAGCAAGTAAATTGACCTGTACACATATATTATGCATATCCAGTGGTGTGCTACAGCCAGCTTGTTCCAGCTTGTAAGAGTCAATTTTCAAATTTTTAGGAATTTTAAAAGTTGGTTGACATCACAACATTAGCTTAAAATCAGCCATAATAAAACATTTATACAATAGTTGCCCCTTAAACATGGGGTACATTTTAAGACCCCTAGTAGTACCTGAAACCACAGATATTACCAAACACTGTATACTGTTTTTTCCTATATATACATACCTGTGATAAAATTTAATTTATAAATTAAGCACAGCAAGAGATTTACAACAATAACTAATAATAAAGTAAAAGGACTTTACATCTTCTCTTTTGCACATCCAAATTGCTAATATTACTACTCTTGTGATTTGGGACCATTAGGTAAAACAAGGGTCATTTGAACACAAGTACTGTGATACCAACACAGTCCGTCAGAGTACCATGATAGCTAGTGGATGTTTACAGTGTAGACATTCTAGAAAAAGGGATAATTTGTGTCTCAGGTGACACAGAGAGGAAAGGAATGAACTTTTATCATGCTACTCAGAGTGACACACAATTTAAAACATTAATTGTTAATTTCTAGAATTTTTATTAAACATATCTGGTTGAACATGGGCAACAACCCATGGAAAACAAAACCATGAATAAAGGAAGGCTATTGTAATATGAGTAAAGACTACATATCAAGGCTCTTCTTTACTTCAGAGAGCTGGTTGTTGTGAATTTATCAGTGTGCTATTATGTATATCTATCTTGGAAACAAAAAGTATCCCCGGATGTCTAGAATATTCCAAGAAAGAGAGAATCTCTAGCTTTAATCCATGCTTAGTTAAAGGGAGAGTCAGTTTTCTTTAGTCATCTGCCATCTGTTCAGAAGTTTATTCCCCTTATATTTTTTTCCAGATGGTGACTATCATGGTTTTATGGAACAATACCCTCGATGTCCAGACCCAAAATGAAACAGAAAATATAATAACTATAGACAGTTCCCATCTTCATTTTCATTCACCCACCAAGTATCTATTGAACTTTTCCTACATCAGAAATTATAGCAATGGCCTAAACTTCTGGTATAAGATATAAAGCATATGAAACTGGCCTTCAAGAGATTCACATGCTTGTAGTAAAACACAGACAATGCAAAAGTTACCTTCGAACATAAAGATTTCAGAAACCTAGTCAGAAATTGAGAAAAATAAATATTCTTTGGTTAAGAAGAAGGCAAAGGAAGAGAGGCAAAGCAAACCATCATCCATTTGAGAACTACCAAGTTACTCAGTTGTGTAGTGACCTGGGCATATATAATAGATGATTGAGAGTAGAGAAAGTTGACAGCAGGAAAAGAGTGGCTAATGGAACCAAATTTTACATAAGGTATAACAAGGAGTGAAATTATGTACTGCATTTATTGATTAGGGTGTCATTGTTGATTTCAGAACAGCAAAATAATGAGCATAAGAGTCTCATTTTAATGATAGATTAAATGGGACATTAAAGTTTATATACAAGATCTGTTCAGAAAGTATCCAGCCATGTGCTATGAAAAATAGAGACATTTATTGGATAAGATACAAGACACAAGAAATATTGTACATAGGACAGTGGTACCCCAGTCCCCTTCAAAGTAGGCACCTTGGGACCTCACACAGTTCTCCAGTCTTTGTTGACTGTAGCCTGTACAAGTTCTACAGTCTCAGGTGTTCTGTTTGTTGCAGGCCTTCCAGAAAGTGAATCACTTTCTACATATTTGTAACCATCTTTGAAGCATTTATGCCACACTTTTATTTGTGCTGTTATCATTTCATTGTCTCTGAAAACCTTCTGAATCATCCAAATAGTCTCTGTGGAGGAATGTTCAAGCTTAACACAAAATTTGATACAGACTCATTGCTCTATTTGCTCAGTACTTTTGAATGCAATGGCCACACAGTACACATACTCACTCAACAGCTTCTACTGCTCCCACTGACTTGTACAGTGAAGTCATCATTGTTCACACATGTGCGTTCCAGTCCACTCTCCTTGGTTGACAGGTGACATCATTGTGTGCCAACCATTCTTGTTACATTAACAGTGGCTGGAATCTTTCTCTTCAGACTTCATATATTCACAAACTGTAACTGTGTGTGTGAGAGAGAGTCAGAGAATGAGAAACTGAAGGGAAGGAGCCAACAGATAAAGTTATAGAAGTTTAAGGAAATAATAGGATAAGAGGAAGTGGTTTGAGGGGGAAGCTATGCGGATGTGAAAGGCTCAGCTGGAAAAAATGGATTGTCATCTTTTTCTTCAATATGCAAAAATAATAAATTTTCTTGTAGACATAAATATATTCATGAATTAGGTGGGGAGGTTTTGGGACACCAGATATAAAATTACTCAGGAAAGCATGTAAATCTAGAATAGTAGAAAACCAGTATAAAACTCAATTGAATGCATAAAATGAACCATTTCCAACATAGATATGGGGGAGGCAGTGACAAAAAAGGAAAAATAAAGAGTAAAATATTCAAAAGAATCTGGTGCTATAGAATGCAAGGAAAAAGAAAAGAGAGCTTTAAAAAGGATGGTGTGGCCCACAGGTTAAAATGCTCCAGATGAGTCACCAAGTTTCATCAGAAAAAAAAAAAAAAAGGAAAAAGCAAAACTATAGTTGCTACTAGACATGTGAGGAGAGCCAGATATGTATGCATGAGAAAAGAAGGGAATAAAATTCAAGGGAAACTCAACATGTGTAAAAATAGCTTTGTGGCCAAAGTTAAGAGACTTGTGGTCCATAAGTTGTATCTCATGCTCTACCAGGGGTGTCTAACTCACAATTGCCTTCAAAGGGCCAAATGTAATTTTAGGACTGTATAAATGTAACTACTCCTTAACTAGGGACAAGGAGCTTGGCACTGCCACCGGGTAGAAACAAGGTGCTGGACTGGATAAAACAAGGTAGAGAGCTAGATTCAGCCTGTGGCCTTGTGTTTGCCACCTCTGCTAGACCCTCTTTCTCCCCTGGAACCTAATTTAATGGCTGAGTTTTACTAGAATGATAAAGTAGTTGCATTTCAATGAAGATTTTCAAAGACTTAAGGAGACAGAAATTTGGGGCAGATTAAGGAATATGATTTATTTGATGTTTAAAATTCTATCAAGTGAGTGCCTATATACTTAAAGAAAACACACTGTGTACATATGGGATAGGGTGTCAGTGTGCTTCATACTCAGGCACACTTTTTGTAGTACCTAAAATTATTTTTTTATAGCTGTATGGTCTTTTCTGATGGTCTCAACACTGGTTGTTCATTACTTTTAAATGGTGTGTTCTGTTTATTTAATCATTTCATAACTAGTTATTCATGTTCTTTGCTGATATTTC
>PVJI01026594.1:0-18788 GCA_004026765.1 Micronycteris hirsuta | reverse complement strand
GTTATAAACCTCCACTTGTTCTTGTTGTAGTCAGAGGTCGGCCTGGCTTCTCTCCCCTTTTGCAGTAGCCTTGACACCTGTCCTAACAGTCCTGAATAAAGTCTTCCTCACCCTTTTGACAAGTGTCTGATAATTTGTCCTTTGAGCATTGTTCCATGACTCAGCTGTAACCAGATCCATCATTGGACCCCTGGGCTTTTCATCCAGAACCCTGAAAGCACACCTTTGAAGACTGTCTTCACTGCTGAATGCATGATTGATTAGGAATCCGTTTGAGAGTCGAACTTCTGGGCTAATGCTGTGGACAATTGTCCACTGAAGCAATGTAAAAGCAGATTTTTATTCTTAATTAAAATTAAGTCTCTGAATATACTCTAGAAGTTGTATTAGAGTACCAGGCAGACAAAGGCTGGCTTACAATTTAAATTTTGCTCTTTGTAAAGACCAGAGGCTGAGTTAAGGGCCTGGGTTTCTCTGCTCCTACGACACAGAAGCTGGGTGAGAATTACAAGCTTCTTTTTAAAGATTTTTAAAAATATTTTATTTATTTATATTTAGAGAGGGGAAGAGAAGGAGAGAAATCACTGTGTGATTGCCTCTCACATGCCCCGTACTGGTGAACTGACCCACAACCCAGGCGTATGCCGTAGACTGGGAATCGAACTGGTGACCCTTTGGTTCGCAGTGGCACTCAATCCACTGAGCCACACCAGCTAGGGCAGAATTCCAAGCTTCTTTGTTTATGAAATACTACTTTTATTTTTAGACTGACGATTGTGTTAATGTATTCTCCAACATGTCTTCACTTAGAGTTGCTGGTGTATATGTGTGTTTGTGTGTGTGCATGAGATTTGAGAATAATAATAAAATTATATATTTTTAACTGTGCATAACATATTTATAGCCATGATACTAATAGCCACGCCCCTCTGTATTTGGTCCTGTTATAACAGGGTTCAGAGGATATTCCCCGAACACCTGGGATGAGGGATGGAGAAAGCAGAGGATGGCCATTAAGAGTTACTTTGCATACCTTTTGCAATAGCATGGATGGAACTGGAGAGCATTATGCTAAGTGAAGTAAGCCAGGCAGTGAGGGACAAATACCATATGATCTCACCTTTAACCGGATCATAACCAACAAAAGCAGAAAGCAAGCAAAACATAACCAGAGACATTGAAATTAAGAACAGTCTAACAATAGACAGGGGAGAGGGGGGCGGGGACAATGGGGAGAAGAGTTTTCAGGAATCACTGTAGAGGACACATGGACAGAACTAAGGGGGAGGGGGGAGGCTGGGGGGTGGGACGGGAGGGGAAGGGAGTGGGGAGGGGAGAGGCTGCAAATAACTGTAATTAAGCAAAAAAAATTAATAAAAAAAAAGAGTTACTTTGCATTACTATGACAACCTGGCTAGCTTCATAGTTATGTTAAAAAGCTGTTTTTGCACCTGGGGCAAGGGAGATGGGTGTGGCTTTGATAAGTGAGGTACCTCATTGTGGGAGGAGTCAGAATTTACACAGAGCCTCTGGGCAGCCATCGGGGAATTGGCCACGTGGTCTGAAAGAGCAGTGAGAAGGGAGAAGTAAGCATCTATGTAGTTTATAGTGAGGAAGGAGGGCATGTGGCCTGGGCTAATCAAAAGGAGACGGTGCTGCTGTGATCGTGCCTGCTCTAGCTGACTCTGGAGCCACAAAGGACTTGACTTCCTTGCACAATCCTGACCTGCTGCACCTGGATTTTACCTGGACTTTTAAGATCTGTGCTTTTCCTGAGTTTCACGGTGATCCAGAATAACATGGCCCATTCTTTTGGGACTGTTACACTGAGGCTGACGACAACATTTTCCAGATCCTGTGCAGATAAGGACATGGGGAACTTTGGGAGGGGGCGTTTTTGGCTTGTAGCCTGGTCGGAGGGTGCCTGGGAAGTGCCGGGTCTGGTGGGAGAGGAGGGCTCCGAGCTGAGATGCTCTAGCTCTCCCAAGCTTGGGACGCCGTAAATACAGACCTGTTTCTACCGGCATTTACTGTTGGGTCAATCGCCAAGGTACCACGTGAACGGCCCAGTCTGCTCACTGGCAATGTCAGTGTAGGTGATAAGACTTGAAGTGTATAGTAATGTTGCCTCACCTTGTAAAAACATTCATCTCTCCGGGTTGTCTTTCAAAGTTGGCTTTGTTTCAGAATAATTACAGCAGCTTCCTGCTTAATTTTTTATTTTTTATTTTTGGAAACTTGAAATGTAATGTAAATATGAAAGATAGTTAACAACTTTACTCTAAACCCTAAAGCTAGAACTTGCCCTTTATGTTTCAGTGGGTGGGAGAGCCCCAAAGTCCATTGCCATGACTACATAAAATCAGACCCAGTAGTTCAGCTGCCCCAGGTTTGTTAAAGTATCTCATATTCACTGTAATAATATCCTTGCATTTACTTCAGAGAATTTGTATTTTAAAGGTAATGTGCTGACATCATTTATATCTCTCTATATCTGTATATAGTATATATAGGTGTATATAGTATGTGCACCATTATATGCACATTATGTCTTCTATTGAATTTTCTA
Organism: Micronycteris hirsuta; assembly: GCA_004026765.1. Classification (NCBI taxonomy): domain Eukaryota; kingdom Metazoa; phylum Chordata; class Mammalia; order Chiroptera; family Phyllostomidae; genus Micronycteris; species Micronycteris hirsuta. The sequence goes on along the minus strand of PVJI01026594.1, from coordinate 16,219 downwards.
AGCTAATTTGAAAGCAATAATCTGAGACAGAAATATTTGTAATCCATTCAGACAAAAATTAGTATTGAAAGATGTGGGGCCAATGGACATGGCTCTCCCTCCTCCCATGACTGAGTTGGTCAGATGGCCACTGGCCAGAAGGAATGTGTGTTGTTTCCGGGATGGACTGTAACTCCCTCCTATCTCCTTCTGGGAGCGGCTTCTTGTCCTGTGACTGCTTCTCAACCTGTTACACACTGAGGTAATGTCATGTAGACTTACACGTAGGGCAGTGCCTCTTTTGTCTGGGGCCCCTTGTAAGGATCCTCAGACTGGAGGGGGTGCAGTCTCTCTCACACAGACCCACCACTATCGGTGCACCCCCGTAATGTGAGTAACAAGTGGCGTGTCCACATCTGCTGCTCCACCACGTGGCTTTTTCAGAGTATCACGAAAATTCAAGCAACTCCCCAGTTTGAGTTTGGAGCTCCTGTGCTACAAGCATATGTATTTTTAAAGCTCTACATAAAAATAGAAAATAAAAAAATAAAATGTTAATAAAAAATGAGGACTCTGCCGAGGAAAACCAAGAGGCCAATGAAAAGATGTAAAGTTTTTCTATTTTTAACCAAATAAGTATAAAAATATTAAAATCTGTATTTATTCATGGAGTAGAGGGGAGGAATTAGAAATTTTCATATACTGCTGGTTGATAAGTCAATTAAGTGTTACAGTTGCTTTGAAACAAAGTTTGTGATTACCTTGTGAAATTAAAATTTCAGATATCCAGAAATCAGTAACATATGTACATAGAGAAACAGGTTATGAGCATGTTCAACACAGCACAGTTTGTGTTTGTAATGTGAAAAAACAGAAAACATTGCAATGTTTGTGAATAAGAAACTAATTAAAGAAAATGTGGTATGAATACCTTTTGATGACCCCGTGGTGTTACAGATCTTTGGCATATAGAGAAAAGCATGACCGACAGACAGATTGTGCTAGATACAATTATAAATAGAGCATCTATATAATTATTGAATTTAAAAAAAAACAAATTGTGCTAGTATCAATTTTGTAAAATAAGTACATTTTAGAGTAGAAGAGGAATGAAATAAATGATTTGAAAGGTTCCTCAGCATTTTCATCGTAATGTGGTTGCCACAGGGGACGAGAAAAACAGAATTGGTCTAAAATGATGTTTCAAAGGCATTTTAATTCCTTTTATAAAAAGACAAGATGGAAATGTGAAAAAAGGTTAATTATGCAAGTCAATTATGTCATTTTTTCATTTAATTTTCTTTTTTTGCATTCATACAATAAATACATGAGAAATCAAGGGTGAGCTTATTATCGCAGGCGACTCACTAATGCAATCTCATGGAGTAATAAAGCACGTTATATTATAATTATTCACGCCCATGTCCTCCACCCTCTGTGTGTGTATTCCTTAGTGGGACTGCTAATGACTGTATGTTCCCAATGTCTGCCAAGAGTCAGGCCCAACAATAATAATAATAATACTAATAATAATAGCTGACACTTAGCTACTCTTTGCTCCGTTCTAAGTGCTATAGAGTTCACATACCCCACATAGTTATGATGGAATGGATGATATATCATGACTAATCCTGCTGAAAAATAAAATTTCTTTTAAGGTCCATAATAATTGTGAAAGGCTTTGGAACCGGCCTTCCCAAGATGCATCACTTTGGTATGTGGATTATTTTGAGGTGAAGGCAATTGAGACCCAGGTAGTTTCAGGCGAAACTCCTGCACCTCCCTTAACTACCTAGAAGAACCTAAACTGAGGCCCTCACCTTTCTCTTTACATCCTTTCAAACAGTGTTAATTATTACAATCTTGTCAAGTAGAGTAACCTCAGATCGCATTCTCTCTGTATACGTTACATAATATTGTTAAATTCATTCCTTAGTTCTACAAAATCAGATTTGATGTTTTCTCAAATAATTAGCAATATATTTAATTTTCTCAGGTCTACAGCAGAAATCTGCCCTTAAAGATAATATTAACACCATGATTTTAACTTGAGTAGATACATATATGGACAATAGTAGTGTGTAAATGGAAGTTACAGGCCTCTTTAGAAAACTGTTTGGTAGTTTTTCAAAAAGGTAAACATAAAACCAACAAATGACCCAGCAATTCCAATTTTATGTATCTGAGAGAAATGAAACTATATCTCCACACAAAATAATGCATGTGGATTTTCACTGTAGCATTATTCATAGCAGGCAAAGTGAGAAACAATCCAAATATCTATCAACTGGTACACCAATGTGCAAAATGTGGTATATTAATAAAATAAAATACTGTTAAGCATTTCAAGGGAACGAAGTCCTGAGACATGTTGCATACTTGGGTGAATATTAGCATTATGTTAAGTAAAAGAAACCCCACACAAGAGATGATGTATTTTGTGATTCCATTTATATCACACAATAAAAAAAGGCAAATTATTATAGCCAAAAAGTACATTTAGTGTGTGTGTGGGCCTGGGTGTGAACTGGACATGACAGATCACACTGGTTCTCTTCCTTAGAGCAGATTGGTGACGAAATACGGTCCCTGAGTTATTTCACAGAACACGCTGGCACGTGCCACCCTGTGCTCAAGAGGACTCCAGAAATAAGAGTGTTCAGTCTACAGAACCCAAGTAACAGCGGTGTGGCCACCAGAGCCCTTTGTGAAGTGAGAGGACCTTCAATAGGAAGATCGAGTGCCTAGAGCAGATATGGACAAATATAGAACTGACCAGTGAAACCCTGCCCAGCTGGAATGCCTTTGTTCATTCTCTTGCCCCTGGACCTATACCATAACTGGCCAAGTTCCAAAATCGAAACGTCCCCTGTCAGCCCTGCCACATGCCAGCCTGCTCTCTCTGACCCTGAAAACTTGTCGGACCCCAGGCTAGGAACACTGATTTGAGTGGTGTCTCCTGTCTCCTGTCTCCAAAGCAGCTGTCATGGTTTTGGCTCCAATGCCCATCAGGCAGTGAGTGGGCCCTCGTTCTGCAACAGAGACTTACAGTAAATGGTCATCTTAGTGGAGGATTAATATTGTTTTTAAATTGATTTATGTTAAGAGTTGAACCACTCAAGACAGTTACTAAAAATCACTTGAAATGAGTCACAGGAAATGAGTGTATTTTATGATATGTGAAATACTTCTCAATAAAACTATTTTGAGAAGTAAAATCAAAACACAATGAAATACAATTAATAATTAAATTTAATTAAACCATCAACAAACCTAGTATATTATTTAAACTTGCAACCAAACATTTGAAAAAAGTAGAATTTTGGCTTCCAGTTAAGTCCTTATGGATTGACTCGTGCCTCCGTTCCGATGGGTGAAAAGGATAATGCTAATGCTAGTTAAATGACCTTTTGGATGAAAAGGTGAGAGAACCCAAACTGCATGCTACCCCCTGAAGGAATATTTAAATATTGCTACGCCTATTAAAACATTAAATAGCCTCATTCAGTTTTCATCTTTTCTCTCTTCATGCCAGCTTTCTAATGAAAGTGCTAAAGAGCAATGAAATGGACAAAGGCAGGAAGCCAGAGAAAGGGAGAGAGTAAGAGCCAAGAAAGCAACCTTTAAATAACTGAGTTGATTGATTGATTCAACCCATTTAGTCAATTATCTTAATAGCTCTGTTGGTTAAAATTTCCTGGTGGTCTTGCCAGATACTACAAAATAGCTGTGATTCAGAAACAATGTGAGTAGTAAGCTTTAGGTGAGGAAGATAGAAAGTCAGATAGTTTTGATGTAAAGAATGGCTCCATAAATCCCGATGTGTGCAACCTCTCCCAAGTTCAGGTCCAAGTCATACCGATGTACGGGTTTAACATGGCCACATGTGTAAAAACTTAACACAGTACCCAGTGCATTGTATTTAGAAGACAAACAATCTCAAGATGACTTCATTAGTACAGAATGATTTTATTAATATTTTAGAAATTTCTTCAGGAATCAGAGAGCACACATACTGAAGGTCAATGTAATGTTAGAAAAGCAGTTAATGTAATCTATTCAATGAACTGTTTAGTTTTGTGGGGAAAAGGCTTAGCAATTAATTGACCGCTTAGGCCAAATAACTGACCAGTACAGCCAAAATAATTGAATAGATTATTCCACAGACCTAGGCTTTTCATGATGTTTTCTGTTTAAAATATATATATATATGTTAAATATCTTGTGATTATATGATTAATAAGCACAGCTAAAAAGTGTGCAATAAACTCCTTTAGCAGGGAAAAGAATGTGTATATATATTACATATATACCTTCGTAATGATTCTCCATAGCTAATAAATCAAGGCTATTCATTAAGTAATTGCTAATCTTACAAACTGGTATTATGTATCAAGTTCTATGCTAAGATATGCAAATACATACCAGACTTTAAAAACAGTATCCTGTCGTCCTTGTTAAAGAAGTGTACAAGTAGCAATGGCAGAAACAAAAGAGAAACAAGTGATAACCTCAGGTGGACAAGCAAAATCTCCCTTTTGTAGGAGCTCGTCAAGCTTTTTTTGATAATCGTCAAATTGGATATAGTTTAAGCTTTATAGGCCAGAGCGTATCTATCAGAACTGCTTAATTCTGCTGTTGTAGCACTGAAGCAGCCACAGACACTTTGTTTAAAAGAGAAAAAAAAAAAGCAATAAAAAGAAAAAGGGAGTGCTGGTCTTCTGATAAATTGTTGCTTTTCAAAAGCAGGCCTGATTTGGCCTGAGTGCAATATTTTGCTGACCCTACTCAGGGGGAAGTTGCTTGAAGAATAAATTAAATATGTAAAAGACAACTACGGTTGGAAAAAATGATATAACTAAATAGTTTAAACTTTGTTCACAGATGTGTTTGAATTTACTGAAAAATTAAATATATTTAAGTACAGAAGAAAATAGGATTGCATTTCAGTTAGACCACTGTTTATTAATTTGTGATCAGTTTTCTTTTGAAAACATGAATAAAAAAGGTGGGTTAACAAAACCTTAAAACAGACTGTGATTTAGTGTGTCGTGAGGATTCAGATTTCATCATTTTGTGACCAAAGATCTAGAGTCTTCTGCAATTTCCTGCACTGTCCTTTCCACCACACAACTTATTTTCCTAGATTATTTTGTGGACTCCCAGGAAAACCAAGGTGGACCCCACGCTTTGTGACCCCTCCCCTGCTGACCCTGCCTGATGACTGTTAGCCACGCGCCATGACTCTGCCTGCTGACCACGCATCGACCAAAATCACCCATCGTTCTCCTCAAAACAACACTGGCTGAGCGCTGAGTCAGCCAACCCGTGAAAGTACAGTTGCTCCCACCAATGAGAAAATGGATTATGTAAGTTTATGGTCTTGTTTCCTTAGCAACCCATCCCTCGGATCATCAGCTCCTTGCAGCTCTCCCGCCTAAACCCTTGCCTTATTTTTCCCACCTCAACCCAAATCTTTGGTTAATTCTGAAGGCTACATTGTCTGATTTGAAAATTGTATTTTATCAGAATAAAACTCTTTTAATTCCTCAGAAGAGTCTTGTGGAACTTTTTCTTATGATAGAAACTCACAACTTTCCCTTTTAGTTCTCCTGTTGGTATCTGTTGTTTCAGTCAAATGCATAGAAAAGTTTGAAGTTTACCTAGTAAAATCATAATTGCTTTTCTTGGTGGTGTTATTATTAGCTGTTTTTTAAAAGCTCAGTAAGCTTTAACATTTCCCACATCAAACAGTATTATCAGAAAGCTAACACAAAATTAAAAATTATCTTACTGTGCCAAAATTCCGATCCAGAATTTTAGGAGCCGAGTTCAATAGGTTAAACTATTCAGTACTCTATGGTATTCATATTTCTTTAGAAATTCAGAAATTGAGATACCTAATGTTTATTAATTATGTTTTATTAAAATAAAAGTTTCTGTATCTGTGATTTATTTAAAACCATTTAGTTTCAAAGCAATCAATAATCTTTGTACACGATTAATCAATATTTACTGTTGCAGGTAGGCATTATCTAATAGTGAACTTGCAAATACATCACAATTTATAAACATGTAGAAGATGACAGTCCAGAGACAAAATTAATTACCCTGTTAGTGAACACATCAAATGAAACCTTTACACCAGGTAATATCTTTTATATGTAAAACCGAAACAAATATGCATCTAGATTTCTGTTTATATCTAGACATCTTTATTCTGTAGTGCAAAATAAAAGTCTTGGCCTATATTAGATGATTATAAACTAGTCTAATTAAGTCTTGCAAGTTAATTGTTTTCAATTGATAATAAGCCACACCTTACAAATAAGAAGACATTATTGAAAGGAGGGACACCCTCTTTAGGAAAGGTAAATGCTCCAATTAATATCCAGTGGAAGTATAATAACAGACACATGACTAATTTTAAACTTTCTAGTAACCACATTTCAAAAAGAAAAGAAACAGAAACAGAAAGATGCAGCATTAAAAAGAGTAAAATATCTCAATTATGTTCCACTGATTATAGGCTGAAATACTATTTTGGGTACTTTGAAATAGAATGTGTTACTAAAATTAATATCATATTTCCCTTTACTATTAGGACTAGCTACATTTTGTGTTTCCCACATCCATACATGGGTAGTGATTATTGCAGCAAACAGTAAAGGCTTAGAGTCCAGCCCCACATTTATCAGGTCAATTAACTTGAGCAAGTTGTCTAAATTCTCTGTGACTCTTTTCTTTAAGATTTTATCTATTTATTTTTAGAGAGATAAGAAGGAAGGGAGAAAGAGAGGGAGAGAATCACCTATTGGTTGCCTCTTGCACATGCCCATTCAGGGACAGAACACACAACCTAGTCAAGTACCCTGACCGGGAATCAAACTGGAGACCCTTCGCCAAACTGGAGACCCAACCACTGAGCCACACTGTCGGGGCTCAAATGTATTTTCTTGAGATTGTAACTATCTGTTGTGTGTATGCGAAGATAAAATATTACCAATATAAAATGCTTATACTGAAAAAATATTACCTGATATTCTAAATATTATTGATGATAATATTCACATACTATGATTCACACACGGAAAAAATGTAACTTCCAAAACAGTCCATCTCTGACCTTTACTTAATGTAAAGGTTAATTCTACATATCAGCTTAGCTAGGCTATGGTGCACAGTTGTTTGCACCAGTCTAGATGTTGTGAAAGTATCATTTAAGATGTGATTAACATTTGAATCAGTAGACATTGAAGAAAGCAGATTACCACCCCTAATGTAGTTGAGCCTCCTCTAATCAGGTGACAGTCTAGAGAAACGCTGGAGGTTCTCCAAAAAGCCTGAGGTTCTCCAAAAAAGTAATTCTGCCTCCAGACAGCCTGAGGACTCAAGACTGTAACATCAGCTCTTGCTGGAATTTCCAGTCGGCTGGGTGTTGGCTTCCCCTGCAGACTTCAAATTTGCTGGTTAACATTCTTATCAAATGTTAACAGAGATTGTCCGAGGAAATCCAAGAATAATTGTTATCTTTAAAAGCTTTGCATTTTGGGGGTAATATTCAGCCTTTCGACATTTCTTTCACATAAATTTTCTTCCACTCCTTAATCTTTTGCAATTTAGCAAGGAAAGCTGCCATCCTGTAGTACTGAGTTCAATTTCTGGTAAAAGGGCTGTCCTCACATTAGAGTGTTTAATTTACTCAACTCAGAATGTCAGCTCTGTTCTTAATTATTCCAGTGCTAAGTTGTCTACAGGTGGTAAAATTCATGAACTCTGCTTTGAATATGAACAAAGCAGGAGGAATATTCCTGAGTCAGATGTCCATATCCGCCTTATAATTAGGTTCATTACCTCAACTTTATGCGAGGTGTCAAAGACAAAAAATTGCACTGTGCAAGTTGAACAGAAAAGATTTGTTCGAGACTATTGCAATAGGGAAAAAGAGAAAAGAACTCAGTCTGGGTTCAACTCTACTTAGACAAAGGGCAGGGGAATTTTTGATGCCGAATGAGCTACTAAAGAAGTTACAGGGAGGGTGATCAACAGAATGTGTCAAGCATATTGAGTTATTCCTGAGTTTGCCAATATTTTCTCTGTAATTACGCCATCTATGTTTACAAATTGGTGTTCAGGGAAGTTAAACTTCTAACTTTCCACAAAGACTGGGAGATAGGAGCATTATCTTCTCTGATGTTTATATTTCAAAAGGATAGTTCTGAGGTCCTTCACAAAGACATTCCTACTTTATAAAACTGGCAAGAGACTTAAAATATATATTTCAAAGAGGCAGAGAAAGAATTTATGATTACACATATTCTACGTAAATACTCTAAAAAATAATGGCCATGGGCTTAAAGACTGGTTGAAACTTGTCTAAAGTTCAGTCAAGCTGAACAAGTATCAGCCTGCAAGGGAAGCAAGAATCCAAGCACATCCGGCTGCCCCAGTGGACAGTGGGATGGGGATGAGTGGAGAAGCCCTGGAGAATTGTGAATTCTCTGTGATCACCATCATTTCAGCTACACAACCCAGCTTATGTTTGTGGGTAGGACTACTAGTTAATCATGATGATCTTTATAGATAAAAATGTCAGACTCTTTGTGATGGTACTAACCTGGACCACTCCACTGGTTTCCTTGAAAGGTAGTCTCCAGTTAAACAAAGGTCACATAGTACAATCCAGCACAGTCCGGACATTATCTTAGTATCCATACACACATCTCTTAGACATTTTTCACTTAGACAAAAAGGTGATGACAGAATCATTCTTGTACCTAAAATGATGCAACAATCCCTCATATGATCAAAACCATACTACTTCTCTCCCCAAGACTGGGTACATAATATCTCTCGATATCCTTCACTGGGTGATGGTCATTGCTTTCCTGCCGTAGTCACACTCACCCTTTGGAATCATGTAACTTCAACACTAAGATATATGTTTAACCACTATCAATATATCTTATGATTGCAGTAGAAAAATGTGAGAAAAAAAAAAGAGCAGGAGGGACTGACACATTCATAATAACTATATATTCATATTAAAGAAAGGAAGAAATCATCATAAATACTATTTTTATAACTGTTCACATGGTCACAGCAAGTATGTACAATTGTTTTCTTCCACTTTCCATTCCGTATTTATTTTGGTTTCAGCAAGCATCTCAATTAGTGTGGCTCTTTGCTAATGGGTATGTTCGATTTTACTCCTGAAGTGTCTATGCTATTAAAAGTCATGTGTATCTTGGGGTTGTACAGGTTTTCATTAAGGTTTAACAAATTATATGGGACTATTAAGGAATATCTGAATCTCAGACATATGCTTCCTTGACTTAATTCTATAGTAGTAGCCAAATTTCCACTTTATACGTAGCATCAATCACACCCACCAGTATAGTAACTCGCTTTTTTGCATGTTTTTTGGATGGTGAGGGATTAGTGTGGCCAAGAGACCAGCCCAGCTTTGTGCCTGTTGGTTCTATTTTCAGGGCACCCGATAACAGTGTTCCTCACCTCAGTGCGAAGATCTCTGGAACGGCAGGACCCGAAGCGGTTGGGAAGAGAAGGAAGCGTTTTGCTAGTAGATCATTAGAGAACATGATGGCAGGAAAGCTCCCATCTTCACCTCTTGATTCCTAGGTAATTTATTCTGGCATTTGGAGAAACAGCATCTTATACCAGTCCCTAATTCAGACTATTCTTTTTTTCCCTGAAGATCAATATTCCAACTGCAATATGCCAATGTAATGTACTGTTCAAAAGATGCAAGTAATTTACTGTTCAAAAGAACATTCTAACTTTTATCAGCTTATCAGAATGGTGGGGTACAAGGTTCAACTGTGAATTCCATGAGGATGAGCCGAATGCCATGCTTCATTACTTCGAAATTATTTCCCTTGTCAAAAGTGCTGTGTGAAATACTGTGAGGGTGAACATACTTTTATGTCTACAGGTGGTGATAGTGGAGGAAGTATTTCATCTCCTGATGAAAATGCATATGCAGACTAAGTGTCCTTTCCAGAAAGAGTAAGACATTGTTCCTTTCTTAGGGAAGCTTTCAACGGTTTTTACTCTGACTGCAAAGAGCCAGCAGGGTGTTGAAGTGTGGTGCTGTAGCCACCGCTCAGTGTTTGTCTCTGTTGAGGGCAGGCTGGGGAAACGGCCCCTGCTATAGTCAGATAAGCCTCCCCGTTTCAGGGCCCAGTTGCTAACCTCGGGCCTGACTCCCTTAGCCACACCCCTGCTCCATAGACACAGTTTCACTATCTGCAAAATGTGTATGAGCAGGAACAGGCGTGTCCCACTGATGATTAAAATCCTTCTCTTCTGAGGCTTTTCTTTCTTAAGACTTTACAGGGTAAACAAATGCCTTAATTACTTAAACAGTTTAACAAAGAATAGCTAAATTACTTAAGCAAATTAATTTTTAGAGGCCATTCAGAGATATCAATCCATAGACCTCTTCTTCAGTCCTTTTTGTTCCTTTTCTAATTAAATTATTCTGAGGTCCTGAACATACAGCTGAACCATTAGCTTTCGTCTATCAATATTTTGGATACATATTGCATGCCTACCTGTCCTCTTTTCCGGGTAAAATGAACAGCCAGATATTCAGGCCCGGAGAGAATTTTCCCTCTCCCCTGTTGGCAGGGCTGCCATGTGTGCTGGAGCTGACCATTGTATGGCAGTCAAATATACAGAGCTCTGCATATATTTAAAACAGTCCTGAACTACTTGTGTGCTCTGATCATAAGAATCTCAAGGGGGTATGGGTATGGAATGAGATAGAAATTAAACAGGAAATATGTATTCTTAACCTCTTGTTCAAGCAATTTAATTGTTCCCTCAGGATGTGCTTAAGGCCAATTTAGTATGTACCAGTGCCCGTTAATAATGGAACGCTGCTTTGTACATCCAACCTTATGGTGCAGAGCAGCGATTTTTCAACCTGCATGCTACAAGAATTTTTAGGAAACTGGGGGTGGGGCGGAGAGAGCACGAAAGCCACACCTGGGGGCTCTGCAGGGCCCCGGAGATGCTGGTGTTGGCAGCAAGGTGGAAGCTGGGAGGGGAGCTGCACGGTGGGGGCCAGGGGGTGTAACGGGGACCATGGAGGGGCAGAGAGGCTGCTGCAAGGTCCTGGTGGGGGGGGGGATGTGCAGTGTGATGCTGAAGGTGTTTGCCAAGAATGCCTGCTCCTGTAGTTATGTTCCCACCATGCCTGAGAACTACACCCCAAGCTTTGAAAAAGACAACCATTGAACTAAGAATATGGGACATTTCAGGTTCCTCTTACTATGGTAATCTGCAAACCCTGGCCTATCCCAATTCTGACCCTGTTCTCATCTGTTTTGACATTAGTGGACCAGAACCCCTGGACAGTGTCTGTAGAAAGTGTCAAAGGGAGACTCAGGAATTTAGCCCCAATGACAGGGTTCAGCTGGTTGGCTATAAGCTGGACATGCTGACCAACCTGGACACACTGAGGGAGCTGTCCTAGCCGCCACTCAGCCCTGTTACACATGAGCAGAGCCGGTGCTGGCCAAGCAGGTGGGGGCCAGTGTCCTATGTGGAGTGCTACTCTCCGGGGCCTCTTAGTTCAGTGTCAGGGATGTCTTCCACATGGCCTCTGTGGCCTCCCTTGGCCATGGCCACAGAAGGCTGCTCCGCACTGACTCATGCCAGGAACAGCCTGACCAGGGCAACTGAAACCAAGGCAAGATACACAAGGACTGAGTCAAGAGTCGTGACCTCATGTGAGGAGCCAGGGAGGGGCAGGGTGTCAGCAGGGGTATCGAAGGGCACAATGGTCCCCCTCCCTGCCCCTTGGCTGGCTGACCTCCTGACTCTGGTGGGGACTTTGGGGCAGGCTGAGGGAAGAATTCTCCTAGGCGAGGGACCCAGAGGCAGAGGGTTCCCCTTTCCACAGGACGTTGAGGGAGCCGGCAAGACAGTTGTGTGGGCCAGGAGAAAAGATAGGGCAGGGGCATTGGGAAAGCTGGCATGAAGCAGAGACCTGGGTTGAGTCTCAGGAGTGTCATCCGTCCCTGTCCCCAGTCCCCATATCTTGGTCCTGGTTTCTTCCCTCGTTCATTCCATGACCTTCCCTTTTCCTCTCTCTCACTTCTACAGCTGTTCTCGCTCATCCTAACCTCCACACAACCTGCACTAAATTAGAAAGCAAGAAGCCCCTCCCCCAATATATCCACCAGTCTTAGCTCCTCCCTCTCTTACCCCAACAGTTCCGAAATAAAGCCCATGCCCATGCGGAAAAAAGTAAACACACAATACCTGACTATTTAGTCAGGGTCACTGACTTCTTTTCCCTTAGACTGTTAAATTAAAAAAAATAAAAAAAACAGAAAGAGCCAATACAATAATAGCTGTCTGGTATGAATGAATCAAAATTATACCTAATTTTTTCCAGATCTGCAAAAATCATGAATTTTTTTAAAATTAATTAATTTATTTAATTCTAGAGAGAGGAGATGGGAAGGAGAAAGAGCAATGTATGGTTGCCTCTCACATGACCCTCACTGGGGACCTGGCCTGCAACCTCGGCATGTGCCCCAACTGGGAATCGAACCGGGACATTTTGGTTCCCAGCCCGCGCTCAATCCACTGAGCTACACCAGCCGGGCTTCATGTAATATTTTTGATGTACTGCAGAATTTTAGTATTGGGTTATGGGTGCCATGCGATGAAAAAGATTGAAAATTGCTGGTGTAGAAGATCAGGGAAGTTCAAGATCACGATGTGGCCCGTGGTACACATTGTGTTTCTATTATGGCTCAGTGGCAAACCTGAAGGTATTTCTCCAAAGGCAACTTTTTATTTGCTATGTAAGGCATATATTTACTCCAAAACTCTGAAGTTCTACACTGGATTTGCTCATACTGATCTGCTAAGGCTCCATAGATCAACCTCATATGGCTGATGCATTCCAAAAAACAGTTTATCTCCTGAGTCCTGTGGTCTAAATCGTAAAGTAGCTCACACAGTAACACCAACCTGATTCAGATCCTTCTCCTGCTCTTCACTCCATTAGAAACTGGAACCCTTTCAGGGAGGTAAGTGTGAACTCCAAAAACCAACCAGCCAAACAAACAAAAAGCCCACCAGGAGAGCCAGAGGCAGCAGTGTGGCACCTCTGATACAATGTTTCAACATGCCACTGGCCACTGCATACACAGAGAGTTTATGAGGCAGAGCTCCTGAATTTCTATGAAATTTATTTTCCACCTTCTAGCACATGTGTCTCATGAATAAATAAAAAAGCTTCTAATTTTCACTCACCAGCTGCAATAAATTGCGTGGGCTATCGTCAGTCACGTCTTGTGAGACTGAGGGGACATCCGGTTCTTATACAGCATGCCATGAGTGAGGGCTAGTGAGTAAATGTAACCCTCAGGTAGGAAAGTGAGGGGAATAACTGGCCCTGCCAGTTAAACTTCAACTTCCTTTGCTGGTCGTTGCTCACAGGTTTAGATCAGGAGCTGCACATCAGGTGATATGTTATTTTTAAAAAGCATGTGTCCCAGCAAACATGGGGTAAAAGATATGATTTTCCTACCTTATTAAATAAATGAAAATGCAGTGTGGCCATCCACTTTCCGTATGTCTGTGGCTCTTTTCTCATGGACAGCATGGGAGCACACAAATGTTTGGAAGAGTCAGGTGTGTTAGTTTATATTCTATTTTCTTCATTACACCAGCTGTGTGCAGACAAGGAGGAGGGTCAAGGTGGTCAAAAATGAACCCCTTAATCATATGGAAATAGCAACCAACCTACAAAGAGCTCTTTATGCAGCTTCAAATTATAGAAAATAAGAAATATCACTGAAACAGAATGACACCATTGAGACAAGTTTCCTTGACTTCAACAGTAGTTATATTTAAAGTGTGACCATCATCATTGCAGTATGTGGCACATTAAAGTAGAAATTTTAAAATAAAGAAAGATAAAAAAAGAAAGAAAATAAAGGAAGAAGAGTGAAGAAAGAAAAGAATACAAATTTAATGTGGATACTGTGCCTTTATGTAATCATTTATTTTGTCAGGAAACACATATTGGCAAGTGAGTCCTCTGTATCCGATCACATTCCAAAATCAGAGAATACAGATGTTGTATACACATAATATTATCCTATTATGGAGTGGAGTGAGAACACACGTATACCTACAGAGGTAATTTATAAGCAAGATACTTTCATTTTGTTTAGAGTGAAATGAGAAAATATTAGACACTGCACAGTGACAGAAAGTGACTGGGACTATATGAAATTGGTGTGCCAAGGAAGACTTCTGAGATGCTGATATTTCAGCTGAGAGCAAAGGGCCAGTCACAGCGGAATGGCCTCAGAAGCAAGAATAAATAATAGGAGGAAATGAGCATGGAAGGCTAGAAACACACGTAGAAGACTGGTGGGCCTTGACATTATCTGGCAGGACTGAGCCTGGTAGAAGATGAGAGACAGGAGTGAGTTATAAATGTAGTGCCTTATGGGTCACTGTAGGGAGTTTGAATTTTATTTTGTATGCGAAGGGAAGCTAGTGTAAAGTTTTAAACAGAAAGACAATCAGATCCCATATTTCATAGGAACTACTTTTTTCTGATTTAAAGAAAATCAATTTTTATTAAATAAGCACTGAAATCCACTTTCAGAATTTCTCGTTATAACTTTCTACAGGTGAGGCCTGTCTCAGCAAGATCTGGCATTCACACATTAGATTATATACCAATCAGGTAGGTGTGAAGATTTTCCTGTGAAATTATATTTTTTTATCACAAGTTACTTAAGTGCATTTCTGTAACTTGTATCCAGTGTTTATCTTACATAGAAAGTAAAATAATTATACTACATAATCAACTATTATTTTTGATAATTATTTCTTAAGCTTGACAGCTAAATATAATAATAAAGCTAAAACAATCTATTCTAATTTATAATAGCTATATATATATATTTAACACAGAGTAAAATAGTTTACTAATAGAAGGGCATTTGTGTGTGTTTTTTAAGCTTACTCTGTTCACTCAGTCATAACAACAATAGGCAGTGATACTGGTGAAACACACCTCAATTTCTATACAATGAATATAGCATAAAGTCACGCAAAATGGATTTTTTCTTTCCAGGTAGAGGTTCTGAGATTTTCAACTGAAAATATAACTGAAAATTGAGCAGTTTCTTAAGATGAGATCATTTGATGAAATTGCATATGCTTATTCACATCTACCTATCTTTAATCTGAATCTATATTAATAAGCTATATCAAGGATGTATTTTTATTCATCAATCATGTGGATGCCGTGACAGCTTTCGGATCCTAAATTAGGCACATATTTTCCCTTCAATTGAAAATTTGAATTTAGCACATATATTTGGTCTTATTTGAGTTTTAGTAATGTAAGCAATTCTTTTTTTCCATCTAATTCAGGTGCGAACACCTGTATAAGGTAAGCCTCTGGATAATCAATGGCTCTAAATCAAGCCAACATTGACTGTTCAAAATATATGTGTCTGGAGATCTCCTCTATTAAAGTATTCAAAATTACCTTCTTATACTTTTAATTATCTTACTGCACTAATTTTAAAAAGGCTGATTAAAATGGTGGTAAGTATACAACTAATACTAATAAATTGCAAATATTTGAAGAACTGTTATAGCTTGATTTACTAAAGTTACTGTTCTTTGACATGCACATTTGTGAATGATTAACAAATGGGGTAGCACACCTGAATGATGCTTTTGGTTGTAGAAATTCTAAGACAACTTTTAAAATTAGTAGCAGTGATATCTGAATAATTCACTGGATTTTTAATGATTTATTTGGTTTTAGAAACATACTTTTAACAAAGGAAAATGATAGAACAATATGTATTCTAGGCCTGTCAAAATGATAGAGTTGAATGTTAGAGAAAACATATCATTCTATAATACCCATGGATTTGACAGTAGCTTTTTTAGTTTTCAAGATATTTTGTACATGCTTTTCTTTAAAATCAGTATATACAACATGTTGCTTTTAGTGATTAAGTCAATTATTCGATTAGGTTAACCCTCTGTTAACACTACTAAATGCCATCATTCTCATGTGCTACATTGTTTATCAAAATATGGTTTTATATCCATGCAGAATAGTGACATTCTCTTTGCTCATTTCAAGCAGAATAGTGTATCAGCAGTGTCACCTACTTATAATGCCTCCTACACATTCCTTACATATGTCTTC
>PVJI01026593.1:0-18846 GCA_004026765.1 Micronycteris hirsuta | reverse complement strand
AAGCTATGCACTTATGATCTGGCAATTTTATATGTGCACTGTGCTTCAACAAAAAAGGTTTAAAACAATATGAAAAAAATGAAATATATTCAATTTTGATTCACTAAACTTTTGTTTTTTTTAAGTTTTTAAGTTTAAGCAAGTTAAAAATACATTGCCACACTATTTGTTTTGCATTATTTCATCTATTTCTCTAGAGATACAGATTTTATTAGCCTGTATAAAAATCAATATAAAAAATCAAATCAGAAGCAAAGGAAATTGATTTAAGTAGCATGCCTACAATATAAAGGAACTTTAATTATATATTGAACGTTTATACAAGTGAAATAAAAATATTCTATCAAAAGCCTCTCATGCTGGGTAGGTGATTTCAGTACTGATACTAGTGCATATTGGATTAAAGAGATTTCACAAAATAGAATAGATTAAAAATGTGTTTTATTGGAGAAAGAAAAACAGAAAGCTCATCAGTATAAGAAATACATCTGGGCTCCCATGCTCCAAATCATTTCGTGGAAATATGTTTCAGGTCAGGACTTCTGCCAGGTGTGGGTGAGTTTAGTTATAGAGAGAACACTGCTCTCTGTGCCTCTTCCTACAGTGACGCAACAGGAGAAAATTGCCTTGTTCATGCAGAAATAAAGCAAACTGCTTGGTGCCTGACAGTGTGGACATGAGAAACAGCATTCCATAAGTTAAATAGGAAATCTTGTGCCCAGCTCCTGGAGATATTGGGGTAGTTGGAGTTCATGGGTGTGTAGAATGTTACAGTCCTCTTGTAAGGGAGAAAAAGTCATGAACCTCATAAAATACAAAGCTGGGTTTTATTTCTTTCTGTCAGGAAGAGAATGGCTTAAATGGTGAGCTTCCTATTTTATTTTGAACTTGCTCCTGCAATAAGAATGACCTGGTAGAAAAGCAAATAACAGTACAGAGTAAGCACTCATTAAATATTTGTTAAAATGAGTAAAGGTGTTTTTTTTTTGTTGTTGATGTTGTTTTTTTTTTTAGGAAGAAATAGAGAACCTGACAGGTGCCATTCTTCACTACCAGTAGTCGCTCCATCTTACACAGTAATTTTATGAATTTCAATAAAGGTGAATGGAATACCACAATGTCAAGAGAAACAATGAAGAAGATTTTAATAATTATTAATCACTTCTTTCTTTGTTCAGTAGAAAACATTATATATTGAGTTCTGAAGTCCCTGACTGAATAATTAAAATGAAAAGGGAAATGATAAAAAAAATAGAATAAAACTACTATGCAATTTCCACATGCCTTAAACCTAACATTACATTTAATTGCCTTTTGTTTGTATATTTGTAGTTATACTCTAATTAGACAAAAAATAAAATTGGAAGTTTTGAAACAAATTAAAATAGTTTTCCAACTTCATTTTTTTTTTTCCCTAAGGAAAAGAAAGCATGAAGCTTAAATAATAAACATTATAGGTCACTGTGGGATAACATATGTCTTAAATTGATGTGTGTACACCCCAGTGATTAAATACATACTAATACATAAATACATACTTGGAGAATATTATTGACTATATTCCCTACCCCATGCTTTGCGTGCCCATGACTGCTCTGTAACAACCAATCTGGACTTCTTAAGTCCTTCAGTTTTTTCGCCCATCCCGACAAGTCCCCTCCCATCTGGCCACCATCAAAATTCTCTGTATCTGAGTATTTTTCTGTTCTTCCTGTTTGCTGAGTTTGTTTTTTTAGATTCGATTGTTGATAAATATGTATTGATTTCCATATTATTGTTCATATTTGTTATTTTTTTTTCCTTCTTCTTAAAGAAGATCCTTTAACATTTCTGTAATACTGGTGACAAACTCCTTTGACTTTCTCTTGTCTGGAACGCTCTTTATCTACCTTTTAATTCTAAATCACAGCTTTTCAGGGTAGAGGAGTCTTGAATATGGGTTCTTGCTTTTTATCACTTTGAATATTTCTTGCCAATCCCTCCTGGAGTGCAATAATTGTTTTTTTGAGAAGTCAGCTGACAGTTTTATGGGAGCGCCCTTGTAGGTAACTAACCCTTTTTCTTTGGCTGCTTTTAAGATTCTCTCTTTGTCTTTAAACTTTTGCATTTGCTATTCTATTTTCTTTTTTGGCTGGGTATGCTTTGTTTTAAATTTGTATTTTTATTTGCATTTTTAAAACAGTAATAACCTCTTTCCTAAAGGAAAATTTTCTTTTATTGCTTATGTTTTCAATGTGGATGTTAAAATGGTAACATTTAAAGCAACTATAATGAAGTCCTCTGGTTATCTGAACTTATTAAGGGCTTCATTATAACTTAAATTTGATTTATTTGCCATCTAATTTTGTTAAGCAAAGAGCTTTTTGTATTTCATTCTCATAAAAGGTGAATTTCATTATCGTTTGGTCCAAATAAATACTTGATTTTAATTTATCTTAATTTTTCTCCTTTCAATGGTGTATTTATTCTGAAGAGCATTATATGTTAAATGAGTAAACATAATATTGTAAATATGGCAGAATAAAATACTTTATATTTTACTAGCTGAATGTAAAATATGACCCTCCCCTTTTTAAACTTCTGCAATACAATATGGCATCTGAAGAAATTTTACCTTGCCACATACATTTTCCATCAATCTGAGAGCACTTATAAAACTCCAGAAAACTTACTAATACATTTTGGAAGGTTTTTCTTTTGTGTGTGTATGGTGTCAATTTGCATTTGCAAAAGCAATGATTGATTTATAAAAGGAATATGTAGAAAGCATGGGGATTCAGACCGTGCTATAAATAAAAAAGCAGACTCATTCTTGATAGCTGGAAGCTTTTTTTGCCCTAACAAGCCAAGAACTCTTGGCTGGAAAAGAGCCTGTAAAAAGATGGACTAGCTTTGAGGATTTAAAAGCATTTTCAAATCCTAATTGTCTTGGAATATATATGCAGTTTGAAACAAAAATGGTTTGACAGAAAAGTTTCTTAAATCAGTAAGTCAGGTCAGGCAAATCATAGTAGTTTTTCCAGTAAGGAATATTTCTCTGAAAGTTTCTGAAATATGAAAAAGTTCCGTATTGCCTATGTTTCATATTTTAGCGTTGCACTTGCCAGTTTTCATCCCGTTGTTCTTAAGTATTGATTTATTTCCAAAATTATTTATGAACTGCTTATACATGTATCATTATTATTTCTCACATAAAGTGACTTATAATTGGAGAGTTTAAATATTTTTTTCTCGCAGGGAGAGTTCTCTTATCTAAAACTCATGATCATTTACATGCCACATCATCCTTCGTGTAAGTACTTTATTTGTCTCTGACCCACCTGTACTTCTAAATACCATGTAGAGTTCTAAAATGAAGAAAAAAAAGGGGGATTCTTTGAAGTTATCAGTTCCAGAAATAAGAATGTACTAATATGTAAACTTCAGGCAATAAAACATTTTAGCTACAAAAAGAAATGGCATGTACCCAAGGCACTCTGTGGTCTTTTGCTTATGATGTCTTAATTTCTCAGTTTAGGCATATCTAATTTTAGAGTTGATTCTAATATTTGAACATGAGAGATAACACAGGAATATTTTAAACCAGATACTTAAAAAATACAATAAAATTGTTTGTACCTACTTAAAATATAGATAATGCCTTCAGGAAGAATGCAAATTTATTTTAAAGGCTTTAAAATTGTAAGTAGATTGCCCTAATTATTTTTTTTCCAAGTGATGCTGTAAAAAGTTGTTAATTCCATTTAATGTGGAATGCATGGAGTTGGGAGCTATGCAGATCTGCTGTTGATTCCAGATATAAAGTCTCAATTTTCTCATATGTAAAATGAAGATATTATTTATCTTCTGAATAGTGTGATAAAGGTTGAAGGAGATCGTGGATATGAAATAGCAATGACCAAAAATGCTTAGTTAATAGCATTCATTCAAAAATTATATAAATAAATGAACATTTCATGCATGAAAATCTTACATTTCACAAGAACCCTGATACAAACGGTTTGGTCCCGTGACATTCATCTTTGCCAAGCCGTGGTTCAGTACGTGTGCTTCAAGATACTGGGAAGCTGGTGGGCGACGTGAATGTGGTTCTAAAAGAGCAACACAGAGGCCTGTGGTGGTGACTGGGCATTTTGTATCTACATTACATCTCTACCAATATATGCGCAGTGGTTGCGATGCTGCACCATGGTGTATGCACACTGTGCATGCGACCTCTGCTTTATCTTACAACTGTTTACGCATGTACAGTTAGCTCCAATTTTTAAAAAGTTAATTAAAATATGATTTTCATGTGCAAGCGAGGCAACCTAGATATCTCCTAAGGTGTGTTGCTCTAACTGGTGGTAAGCAAGAGCACAACAATTCAAATCGGCAGAAAATAACTTCTGCAGGGAGTTGCTAATGCTGCTCACTCTCAAAGTCCGTGTAGCATTTTGCATATGAAGAAAGCAAGAGGGTGTGAAGAGGGCTTTTAAGAATGTTGCCAGTGAGTACAGATAAGGTCTCTCTTCTTAAAAAAAGGATTTTAAATATGCCATTCAAGAGAAAGACAATACTACTTATTATTTTATTATGTCTATAAACTAATTGTCATATATAAATATTAAGTAAAACAGCAAATGCGATTTTCAACACAGAATTGATATTTAAAAATAATTGTGACACATACTTATTAAAATGAAAAAAAGTGCCTAAATACATGCATATTAAAATGCACACACATAAGCACGCTCTCACACTCATGTCAGTGTATATGTTAGGCTCAAGGTCTTTAAAAACCATTGTGCTCAATGAAAGGTGATCAGCAGTTTGGGGTAAATTATCTGACAAGTAAAGCCCTCTTTGAGGATGTGATAGTGGACGTGAAAACTAATGCATAAATATTGAGCATATGAAGCATAATTTGTAAGAATATTTCAGGAAGGAGAAGAACAGATCTTAATCCTTGAAGATCTTAAGAGATGAGGATAGACGTATTTTGAAAAGAATCAAGGTTTACTAAAGAAAGCATTAGCATGTAGAAAGTTTGAAGACATAGTCAAAGACCAAACACACACAAACCCCTTAGATCCGAAGGTCCTCTGGATTTTCGTATTTGTTGTTGTTTGTTTATTTGTTTGCTTTTAGTAAAGGAAGAAATATTAATGCAGAACAAATGAATGGCTTGGGAAGACCCATGGAATTGTTGTTTTGAAAGACCATCTATGTGAAGAACACTGGAAGGGTGATAAGAGTGAGCCCATGGAGAGAAGCCAGGAGGAGCTATTATAGACTTGGCAAGAGATGGTGGCTGCTAACACTGGAGAAGTGGGAAGTATAAAAGGTTGACAGATTCAATTAAATTTGAATTAGTATTAGTGGATCTTGAATTGGGAGTGAAGAAAAATATAACCAGGTATATGGCTAACAAGGAAGATATATTTATCATTTATTAATATAGAAAGATAGGAATAAAGTCAGGTATGGGGTAGGAGAGGTTTAGATCAATTAGGTAGATTTATGAATAATATTAATTAGATTTATAAATAATATTTTAAGTTGTCCGTGTAATATCTGAATTGAAATATAATGTAGAATTGGATGTAGAAATTTAGAGGTCGGAAATGAGCACTAGGGTTGATTTATGCATTTAGGTGCTATACACAAGTAAACTGTATATAAAAAGCAATTGCAGTCAGTGAGATCATTAGGAAGATGGTGGAGGGTAAGAACAGAGGAGTGCTCGGACCTTCAGCCAAGATGGTGGACAGGTGGAGACGCTTTGCCTCCAAGAACAGCCATGAAAAGGATCACAACGAATCCCCAAATCAAATACAATCAGAAGTACCAGAAAATCAGACTGTAGGGAAGACTGACAACCAAGGATTTGAAGAAGAAATATTCATCCAGACTGGTAGGAGGGGCAGAGCAGATCGCCTGGGGTAGAGGAGGCTCAGTGTGGCAGCAGCAGCAAGACAGCAGTGGTGGGGGCTGGAAGAATGGGCGGTCCCACATTCACACGTGGCAGATAAAAACAGGCAGGAACACCTGGGGAACAAGCCATCCCAGCCCTAGGCCAGATTGTGCAGCCCAGGGTTCCAGCACCAGGAAAATAAAGCCTCATAACAGCTGGTTGTAAAATCCAGTGGGGGTTGGGGCAGCAGAAGAAATGGCCACTCTCTCAGGAGAGAGCATTTACAGGACAAGCACAGCCCTAGAATGTATGCAAGCCCACCCACTCTGGGATTCAGCACTAGGGCAGCAACTAGAAGGGCGCCAGTCACATATGGGAAGTGGAGGAAGTGACCAGAAACAGGGACAAGAGCCCAGCAAGTGGCATTGTTCCCTCTCAGACCATTTCCCCACATACAGCACCACTCAGGGTGGAGTGGACTGACCCACCCTGGCGAATACCTGAGGCTCTGCCCCTTACAACATAAAAGGTGTGCCAAGATGGAGTCAAAGCAGATCTACTCAATACACAGAAACAAACACAAGGAGGCTGGAAAATTAAAGAGACAAAGAAATATGGCCAAAATGAAAGAACAGATCAAAAGTGCAGAAAAAGAACAGCAAAACAAGAGATAGCTAACCTGTGAAATGCAGAATTTCAAACACTGGTGATAAGGATGCTCAGAGATCTCACTGAGTACAATAAACACATAAAAGGAGAAATGAAGGCTACAGTAAGTGAAATAAGAAAAAAAAAATCTGCAGGGAACTGACAGTGAAGGGAAGGAATAAATAGTCAAGCAGAAAAGGATAAAGAAACAAGATTTCAAAAAAACGAGGAGAGAATAAGAAGACTCTGGGACATCTCCAAAAGTACCAACATCCAAATCATAGGGGTGCCAGAAGAAGAGGAAGAGCAAGAAACTGAAAACTTGTTTAAAAAAAAAAAGAAAGAAAAGAAAACTTCCCTGATTTAGCTAAGGAAATAGATATAGCAGTCCAGGAAGGACAGGGAGTCCCAAACAAGTTGGACTCAAAGAAGGCAACACCAAGACACAACATAATCAAAATGCCAAAGGTTAATGATAAAGAGAGAATCTTGAAAGCAACAAGAGAAAAGGAGACAATTACCTAAAAAGGTGTTCCCACAATACTGTCAGCTGATTTCTCAAAAGAAACTTTGTATGCAAGAAGGGACTGGCAAGAAGTATTTTCAACATGGTGAAAAGCAAGGACCTACAACCAAGACTACTCAATCCAGCAAAGCTATCATTTAGAATGGAAGGGCAGCTAAAGTGCTTTCTAGACAAGGTAAAGCTAAAGGAATTCATCATCACCAAGCCCTTATTATATGAAATGTTAAAGGGACTTATTTAAGAAAAATAAGAAGATCACAACTATGAGCAGTAAAATGACAACAAACTCACAACAACTTAATCTGAAAAACAAAAACAAAAACAAACTAAGCAAACAACTAGAGCAGGAACAGAATTGTAGAAATGGAGATCACATGGAGGGTTATCAGCTGGGAGGGGGAAGAGGGAGAACGGAGGAGAAAGTACAGGGAATAAGAAGCATAACTGGTAGGTACAAAATAGAAAGAAGGATGTTAAGAATAATATAGGAAATGGATAAACCAAAGAACTCATATGCAGGACCCATGAACATGAACTAATGGGGGGGATTGCTGGAGGGAAGGAGACAAAGGGTAAAAAAATGAGACAACTATAATGCCATAATAAAGAACATATACTTAAGCCCTGGCTGCTGTGGCTCAGTGGATGAGTGCCAGCCTGCGAATCAAAGGGTCACCGGTTTGATTCCCAGTCAGGGCACATGCCTGGGTTTCAGGTCAGGCCACAAGTAGGGAGCACGCAAAAGCACATTGATGTTTCTAAACACGTCTTTCTCCCTCCCTCCCCCTCTCTAAAAATAAATAAATAAAATGTTTAAAAAATAAAATAGCATATACTTAAAAAAAAAAAAAAAAAAAAGAGGTCCCACAACTCCCACAACTAATCATATGGAGCACCGATGGTTAGAGGTCAGGCCACGGAGAAATCACTGCAAAGACCAAAGGAGCGGCCTAATGGGCAGGAAGAAAACCGGGGGAGCTCGGCGTCATGAAGCGCTTAGTGCTTCTTGGAGCTAGAGTAGAGTTCATGAAACAGGCTCATCCATTAACCAGAGCAGCTGTGGTATAAAATGGGTGATGCAGTATGAAAAAACGCCATAGTGCACCCACTTTTGGAGACCCTAGAAAACCCCTGGTCCTTGTGAAAAACAACATGTATCAATCTTAGTGTTAAAGAAAGTGTGATCAATTCCGCTGAACACCACAAATGTGCCCTCAGTCACTGTCTCTTTTCATGATCTCACTGCCAGCTCTAAAATGCCACTCCAGGGCAGGAAACACAAAGACACAGATGTTATAGGAGGAACAAAATTTTCAGTAGTCATAGAAATACTTTTTTTACTCAAAAAGTAATTTATAGAAAACTTGTTAAAATAAAAGGTAGAAGGTAAAAAGATTTATGAAATTATATAGACTGGAGTGATTTTCAAGATATACAGTAAGTGAAACAATGGAAGTGCAGAAGCATACAGTAGGCTGGCTTTTAGTAAGAAAAATGGGGAGTAAGAAACTTATATATCCACATTTCTGCATAAAGTAACTCAACAATAATAAACAAGAAACTGATGAGATTGGTAAGAATATTGGTGAGCGGGAATGAGGTAGAGAGATGCGAGATGAGGGATGGAAAGAGGTCGAAAGTATAGGGAAATAACATTTAAGACAATTTTAAAAATAATTTTGACTTTGAGAGCCATGTTATGCTTTACTACTTAAACACACACACGCACACACACACAGATAAGAATGTAAAAATACTGAAAATGAAACAGAAACAAAAACAAACAAAACAAAAAGCTATAAATAAATATTGAACTTTAGTAAGTTTATTTTACATGATTTTATGGGTTGGTCATTCAGAAATACTATGAGCTTTATAACATAATTGATAAAATAATACATTGTAGATGCTAGAAGCCCAATTAATCAGCATCTGGTAACCACTGACCTCCCACCTCTCAGGTTAGATGTGATAATGGCTTCTTCCTTTAGTTACACCAAGGTGCTTCATCATCCTCAGTGAATTTTTTATTAATAGTTCTGATACTTTTAAAATATTATCCTTACTAATATATGTTCAATTATCCCTTTTGAATATGTTATCTATTTCTTTCAAGCACTGTGGCTGTTACATATATATATATATATATATATTTAAAGATTTTATTTATTTATTTTAGAGAGGGGAAGGGAGGGAGACAGAGAAGGAGAGAAACAGCAATGTATGGTTGCCTCTCACATGGCCCTCACTGGGGACCTGGCCTGCAACCCAGGCATGTGCCCCAACTGGGAATCGAATTGGCCCCTCTGGTTCCCAGCCCACGCTCAATCCACTGAGCTACACCAGCCAGGGCTGTATTTTAATTCTTATAAATATATGCACATATACATACTTCAGATAATGTACACACATACACATATACAAAGAGAGATAAATAACCTGAAAATAATAAAACAGGTAGAAAAATATTTGTTTAAATATTCTGAAGTAAAGTTAATGGAAAAATGTTATGCTCAGTTCAGTCAAATGTTTTTCATTAATCACAGTGATTGATTTTGAATTTTTAAAACTTATTGGGGTGACATCGGTTAATAAAATCACATAGGATTCAGGGGTACAATTCCACAATGTATAAAGTTTATATTGTACTGCACATTCACCGTTCAAAGTCAAGTCACTTTCCATCATCTTTTTTCCCTTCTTTACCCTCTTCTACTCCCTCCGCCCCCTTTTCCTCAGGTAATAGCCACACTGTTTCTGTCTATAAGGGTTTTTTTTTCTTTGCCAATTTCTTCATCTTTTTCACCTAGCCCTCCAAAACCCTTCCCTCTGACGGCCCTCTGTTCCATGTATCCATGCCTCTGTTTCTATTTTGTTTATTAGTTTATTTTGTTCATTAGATTCCACATATAAGTGAAATTATATGGTACTTGTCTTTCTCTGACTGGCTTATTTCACTTAATATAATATTCTCCAGGTCCATCCATGGTGTCACAAAAGGGAAGCTTTCTTTCTTTTTCATGCCTGAGTAGTATGCAATTGTGTAAATGTACTAGATATCATTTATCCACTCATCCATTAAGGGGAACTTGGCCTGCTTCCAAATCTTGGCTATCGTATATAGTGCTCCAGTGAACACAGAAATGCATGTAGTTTTTCAAATTAGTGTTTCGGATTTCTTGGAATATATTCACAGAAGTGGGTAATCAGATAGTTCCATTTTTAATTTTTTGAGGTTACACCATACTGCTTTCCACAGTAGCTGCACCAATGTGCATTCCCACCAAGATATTCACGATGGTTCCTTTTCTCCACTTCCTTGCAACACTTGTCATTTGTGGATTTATTGACAATAGCCATTCTGATGGGTGTGACGTGACATCTCACTGTGGTTCTTCTGGCAAGGGAAACAAAAATAAAATTAAACAAATGAGACTACATGAAACTAAAAAGTTTTGCAGAGCAAAGGAAATCATCAACAGAATTAAAATACAACCCACTGAATGGGAGAATATTTTTTTGACATTTGAAAGGACAATTTCATACAGAACTCTTCCAAACCTTAAAGATAAAACTAATTTGTTACTTCAAACACTTTTGTATATCTATGAATACAGCATAGATTCTTAGATATGTACATTCAGAATGGTATTCCAAATTTCACTTGAGCTTTCTTTTCTTAACACCAGAAGAAAAAATATCGGGCTGAAATTTTTCACTTGCTCCTCATTAACTATGATAATCATAAAGAAAAATATCTAGGTTTCTGTTACAAACTTTATGCCCTTCTTTTTGAAAACAAATATTTGGAAGATTAGGACTATTGAAAGTCTGACACACAACAACTCTACACATTGAATTTAAGAGTTATGATTTTATTTTAGCCACTTTTATTTCTTGCTAGCACCAGCATCTCAGTCTATAATCTCATTTTACTGGTTCTGTAACCATTAAGTGTGAGGAAATGGATTCCCTTGTGCACATTTGAATTGTCAAGATCTTTTTATTTCATTTACAGTGATATGTTTTTCCCTAATTATTTATTTTAAACCATTGCATAACTGTATTTCATAATAGTAAAAAAAAATCATCACTATCACATCTGTAGTTCCTAGTGTGGTAATATAGACAACCCATTATTTGTTATTCTCTATGATGCATATGATATACCTTTTCGGCTCACACACACAAAGTTATCCTTTTTTTGGCAATATACAGAGCATAAACTCTAAACATCAAAGGCGCCATTCCTGGAGCTAGAACTCATTAAAATTCTGAAGACTTGGGACATGCATATCTCATAGTTGTTTGTTCAGTTAGTCGTATAACGAATGTATCAGTGTAATTGCTGGACTTTTTATAAATAAGAGACATTTTTACAAAGACTCAATAAATCTAACATTTAAAACATAATAATTTTAAATCGAGACATTTCATCAGAACAAATTTCAGTAGGTGATAGTGCCTGAAGTACTGCTAAAAAGAATGTTAGCTTAAATGTTCTACAGTGATTTACTAAAATGTTCTATTGTACCTAAACAGATAACATGCTGAAATGATCGGTCACCAAAACTTACTCATCTGCTGTTGAAGACTGCATTTGACAAACTGATATTTTTATTCATTATGGTTTCCTAATAGTGGAATAGTCAAGGAATATGGCAAAAGGTGATTCTCTTGAGTCAAATTATGTTATATAACGTGAGGCCAGATTGTTTTAGGGTAGAAGGATTCTCCTTAACAAAATGCAGCGATTCACTAAATAATTCTGTCATAAAATGGAGCACATAGCATTTTGACGACCGAAACCATCAATTTGCTGTTTAAGAAGTTGTAAAATGTAAGTGCTTTTTAAAAATCCATTTTATTAGTCCCGGCTATGGTCAGTAAGAATAAAACTAAAATTAACACTAAAATAAATAATTCAAGAGGATTAGGAGACCCTCTTCAAATGGGTAATTGTGGCAGAAGTTCCCTGTTGCTTATCATATTCTATATTCTTCATTTATTTCTTTGAAATATCAGTGATTTCTAGCTAACAATTGATTACCTAACATGTATTTCCCAGCAATACATATATGATAATTCTAAAATAAGAGAAATAAAATGTGTACCCTACTTAATGAAAATATCTTTAAAAAGTGTCTTTTTTTCACTTTAAAAAAAACTGCTGGCTAAATTGTAGCTGTGATAGTGGGAGTTTAAGCAGACATTTTAAATAATAAGTGAGAAGTCATGAGTTGTGGATTTTGGAACAAAAAGTACAAGGTCACCAGTTCTTTTGTGCTTATTAAACACTGAAATAAAAGTTAGAAAGAGATAAGTAAAAAATTAGACCATGTCATTTTTCTTACTTGTTTATCTATCAGGGGATACAAGATGTTCTTGACAAGAATCCACTTAGGATGTTGTGGTTGGAAATAGTATTACTAGTATTAATGCCATTTACTATTCCTAGTGTTAATAAATAGACTGGTAGTTAGTTGCCCAGATCTTTAGGCCAAACAGAAATCTGTGTCATCCCACAGCTACCAGAGTTTATAATGACTGTTCTTTATAAGAACTGTTCCTTTTTTCAGAGACCTAAACAAAATCAGCCAAATGAAGTATTAATATAATCTCTAGGGTATGTGGTAATATAATTTCTCTTTTTATGAGTGTGAAGTATGTATTACTCATGTAGAATCTTCACTTTTTTTTTGAAAATGAGAAAGTAACATAGCATTAGATTTTCTTTTTGTTTTATTAAGTTGAACTGATAGATCATACTTGGAAAAATAATTCAGTATATTTGAGTAAATTACAAGAAAAGTTTCTAAAAATTTTGGTAAGTGAAAACACATGGTAAGCAATGAGAAGAAGAAATCACACACTTTTAGTCTGACTTATGCAAGTTGATTTATGGTAGGAAATTCGCATTATTAATTTGTTTCTGAGTTTCAAATAACTAGAATCACTAATACAAAAAATCAATACAATTGCCCCAGCTGGTGTGGCTGAATGGATTGAGCTCCAGCCTGTGAATCAAAGGGTTGCCAGTTTGGTTCCCAGTCAGGGCACATACCTGGGTTGTGGTCCAGGTCCCCATTTGTGGTGTGCAAGAGGCAACAACACATTGATGTTAAAAAAAAAAAAAAGAAAGAAAGAAATTGATACAATTATCTTTCTGCTCATAATTAAATAGATGTACCTCAAAAGTAAGTATTCCATGAGATGTTCTATGATATGTGTAAAGATATATATATCTTTTTTTGATTTTGACTTCTGCTTTTGAGTTGGATAGGGTAGTTTAGTTTATGCCACAACAAAAATCACATTGTGAAATCTAGATGAAATACAAGAATAATGTGCTTGAAGGCATCAAAAAGCTCCTGAGGCAATGGGAACTGCTGACGGGTTGAAAACCCAAAGAGAAAATCTGAGGAGTATTTGGCAGTCTAAAGAAAAGATGAAGATTAGAAGTTCAGGTTGTTTAGTGCAATAAATATTTCAGAATTTCTCCTTTTCTCTGAAAGTGCTGAAGTGACAGGAATAAAAGTGAGATTGATCTAACCTTATCAGATTTACAAACAAGCCTTGGCTGAGCATAATTGTTGACTGACAGGCATTGCTGGTATACCATAGGGAATTATTAGGCATACAGAAAAAATGACCAGATGTCCAAATACAAGAGCCAAATAGAGGCAAATAGACAACAGAAACAGAGTGATAATGATGAAACATTTGGAAGTGGCTGAAAATAACTTTAAATAAGCTATTTTTAATGTTAAATATAGGAAATAAGGATGCAGTGAATAAAAATAAAATGTTATAGAGTTAATGGAATCTATAAAATATTTCAGGTTAAGTATGCAGGTAAGATAATCACTTTCAAATAAGGTTCAGATTATACAGATGAGAATAGCATTTTAGCCGAGGTTGGAAGAGTGAGCTAACTAGTATGATGACAGTAATGACACAATTAGTAATGGAAGTTAGACTTTTTCTTCTTTCTTTCCTTCTTTCTTTCTTCCTTCCTTCCTTCCTTCCTTCCTTCCTTCCTTCCTTCCTTCCTTCCTTCCTTCCCTTCTTTCTTTCCTTCTTTCTTTCTTTCTTTCTTTCTGTCTTTCTTTCTTTCTTTCTTTCTTTCTTTCTTTCTTTCTTTCTTTCTTTCTTTCTTTCTTTCTTTCTTTCTTTCTTTTTTTCTTCTTTCTCTCTTTGTTATTCAAGTACAGTTGTCTCCATTTTCCTGCCACCACTTTCCCCACCCCGCTCACCCCCACCCCACCCTCAATCCTAACCCCTTCGGCTTTGTCCATGGGTCCTTTGTACATATTCCTTGATGACCCTTCCCTTTCTTTCCCCTGTTATCCCCTCTGGTTACTGTCGGTTTGTTCTTTATTTCAGTGTCTCTGGTTATATTTTGCTTGCTTGTTTGTTTAGCCTTTTTCGTGCATTTAAAAGAAGTTTAAAACCAAGATTCACATAAAATATATTCCAGAAATCCTTGGAGCCTATTTTCTCATCTGTGAGATTTAGTGGACTGGCGGAGTGTCAAAAGCAATCTTGGCAGGATAATTTATTTTGTTGAAAATTTAAAAAAAAAAATGAATTTATACTTTAAAAACCAGTAAGGTTGAAGATGTTTTTCCAACAATATTTAGATTAAATAGTGCATAGGTAACCGAAGTGATGGTACAGAGACAAAGTAACTTGCCATACCATGTTTTATAAATGTCTTTCTTTTTTTTTTACATTATTTGTTTTTCTTGAATTACTGACTTCTAAGATAAGAGCCATGCTAGAGATAATTTATTTTGTTTTCTAATAAAAAATATTTGATGGAATAACTGTGTCTTTTTTTTTTTTTTTTGCCAGATGGCAGAATTTCGTAGTTTTCTTAACACAAACACAATGTGTACATAATCTATTTTCTTCACTGAGTAGCCTGGCATTGGGATCAGTGACTCCGAGGGCCAGCTGGGCTGCTCGTTCCACACTGGCTTTGTATTTTTTTGAGGAGACGCTGTGAGCAACCTCAGCACAGTGACATTTGTTGCACATCAGCAGCACTTCTAGCTCCTGGACATTGTGAACCAGAGACTTCCGAAAGCCACTGGGCAGCATAGGCTTTCTTTCCTTCTTGCTCCCATTACCAATGGCCTTTGAATCTTCTGCGCACCCTATTGTCAATGCCTCTGGGTTTCTGCAATTTCCAGTTGATTCTGATGTGTCAGTTTGTCTGGTGCCAGATGAACTTCTTGGTCCTCTTGTGAACAATCTTGGTTTTCAGGAGGGGTCTGAAGGCAGCTGTGGTGTGAACTAGGAGATGGTTGCCAACTCCATAGGCAGGGCTGAGGAAGAGATCGTAGCTCTACCACTTCGAAATGCGGTTTCAGTGGTAGGATTGAGAATAGTGTGAGAATCAGCTAGCAAATATATGCAAACAATTCTTATGGTCTGTGTCTATCTGAACATTTCCTGTTACAAGTCATATTGTTTTAAATGATTCTTGAGTGAAAATTCACATGCTCTATTTGAAGAAGACACAAATGTAACAGAGCAAGCATGAGAGGTGAATAATGTTTATTTTTAAATTCAAAATAGTGTCAACGTGCTTGAATAGATGTCTAAAATGGAAAAAAATATATTCTAAAATGGTGTTTCTAATGCCCCAAATTAAATCTAATAGAATCAAGTTGATGGAAACATAGCTTGTCTAATAGTTAATGTAATAAGTATGTACCAGTTTGGGTTGGCAAAACATCGTAAGTCCAGGTGGGATAAGAATATTAAGTATGTTAAATATAATTTTACATCATATTAGCATAACATTTTGAGAAGTAATATTGTAGTGAACTATAGACATTCTTCGGAAGAGGACTAGTGGTTAAGTAGAAAACATTTAGAGGTATTTTTTTCTTTTATTTTTTAATTTATTTTTACTTTTAATTAAATCTATTGGGGTGACATCGGTTAGTACGATTATATACTTTTCAAGAGCACACTTCTATGATACATTGTCTGTGTTTTGCACTGTGTGCTGCCACTGGAAGTCTAATCTTCTTCTGTCACCTTCGATTTGACCCCCTTACCCATTCCTACTCCCACTCCTCCCTTCCTTCTGAAACCACACACTGTTTCCTTTGTCACTTTTATTTGGTCATTTGTTGCTTTCAGTTTTATATCCCCCATAAGAATGAAATCATATAGTTCTTAACCTTTTCTCTCTGACTTATTTCACTGAGCATGGTACCTTCATATCCATCCACACCTCAAGTGTATTTCATATTTCGTATTTCATATTTGCGTTTAGCTGAATAGCATCCCATTGTATATATGCACCACATCTTCTTAATCCAATCATACAGTGAAGGACACTTTGGTTGCTTCCATCTCTTGGGCACTGTGAATAATGCTGCAGTGAAGACAGGGATGCATATATTTTTGGGAATAAATGTTTTTAAAAATTTTGGGTAGATACCCACAATGTTTACAGGGTAATGTGATAACTCTGTTTTTAATTATTACAAGCAGCCTCCACACTGTTGTGTATAGCAGCTGTGCCAGTTTCCATCCCCACCAGCAGTGAATGAGAGTTGCCTTTTCTCCACAACCCCTCCAATGGGGTTATCACTTGTCTTGTTGATAATAGCCTTTCTAACAGGTATGAGGTGGTGTCTCATTGTAGTTTTGATTTGCATTCCCCATAAAATTAGTCAAGTTGAGAATATTTTTATGTATCTGTTGAACACTTCTATGTCTTCTTGGGAGAAATGTCTGTTCAGGTTCTCTGACCATTTTTAAATTGGACTGTTTATTTGGCCTTGAGTTGTATGAGTTCTTTATATATTTTAGAGACTAAGCCCTTGTCAAGACTGCTGTTTGCAAATATCTTCTCCCATTCAGTTGGTTGCCTCTTCTAATTTAGTTTTGTTGGCAGTTTCTTTGCCTGTGCAGGGGCTCTTTAGTTTGATATAAGCCCATTCATTTATTTTTGCCTTGAATTTCCTTGCCTCTGAGGTCAAATTTATAAACGTTTCTCCAAGACCATGTGTCTTCTTCTAAGTGATTTATTGTTTCAGATCTTATATATAGGTTTTTAATACATTTTGAGTTATTTTTTTTTATGTGGAGATAAACGACAGTTCAGTTTTACTCTTTTGCATGTGACTTGCTAATAGTCCCAGCCTCATTTATTGAAAAATATTTTTTCCCATTATATGTTTTTGACTCCTTTAAAAGAAACTGTTTGCCCATTTACACGTCAGTTTATTTCTGGACTTAGTTTTGTTCCATTGACCTGTGTATCTGTCTGCCAGTACCATGCTGTTTTGATTATTGGCACTTTGCAGTATAATTTAAAGTCAGGGAGTCTGATACTTCCAGCCTTGTTCTTTTTTACCGAGTATTGCTTTGGATATTCAGGGTGCTCTGTGGTTCCATACAAATCTGATCATTTTAGTTCTCTTTCTTTAAAAAAATGTCACTGGGATTTTGATGAATATTGTGTAATATGGACATTTTAACTATCATGATTCTTTCAGTCCATTAACAAAAAAGATCTTTCCATTTAATTGTGTCTCTTTCAACCTCTTTTAATAATGGTTTATAGTTTTCCATGCATTTGATCTCAATAATTAATGCATGAAATCCACAGTAGAAAGAAAATCTAAAAAAAACTGATGATCTAAAAGGAAGAGATGCCAATTAAAAAATACTTTGTCAAAACATTTACAAATGTATGCAGCTATGTGAAGTATTCCTAATCAGGAGAAATGATCATTAAAATGATTTTTCTGATTTTTCTGTAAATAGAGATACTCTGTATAGCCATAGATATAGATAGTTTATTTTAGGATAAAATGTTAGTCTTATTTCATTAAAAATATTCAACATCAAATTCAAAGTCTTTTTTTTTTTCTCTTAAGAAAATCAGAAACTATGTCACTAATAGAAATTCTAGTAGAAGCTGGTCTATGTCAATTTTTTTTTTAATTAGACTCAAAAGATAGACACAACTTTTGAGTTTGCTCTAAGAATAGTTTCTATAATCAAATGTACTCCCATTATATTAAATATCTTAGCTTTAGGAAAAATTAGAAATGTTAATTTAATTATTAATTTTTCATTATCATATGTTATTAAATCCATCTCTTCAGTTTATGTCAAACCTTCTCTAAATTGTAACTGCTCATAAGCTGTGCCCGTTTCACCCCGCTGTGGATTACACACTTCATTGTACTGTCTTTTCTTCAGAATCAGGGCTTCGCCATTAACATGTATTTCAGAATAACTGATTTCCTCAGTATTATAGTTAGGGAAATTGAGTTTCAGGCGTGTGAATTAGTTTGCACAGATTCACATGGCTATTTAGCAATAAAGTTGATGTTATAAGTCACAAAAAATTTAGATTTAGATTTAGTTTCATTGCATTGACTCTGCTTCCCTTATTTTATATATGTCAATTTTATTTTCCAAGGAAACTCTCATCTCTTCAGAAGCGGCAGTGGTGTGTAACAAAACGCTGAGTCCACAGTGGATATGGCATACATGGAGATTTGTTGGCTTTGGGTTGCAATTCAGCTCTTTAAAAAATAAGCAGAGAAGAAAGGTGATTCAGTTCCACAGAAAAATAACATTGAGAGCTATTCTAAAACCAAAACTGTAAATCAAAATACACTTTATTACAATTTAGTACTGCTTCTTAGAAAACATATTTCTTCTTTAATGTAATGATACAAATTTAGTTATTGATTTTTCTCAAGGCAGAAAATAACTTTGAATTTGATATTGA
>PVJI01026592.1:0-18836 GCA_004026765.1 Micronycteris hirsuta | reverse complement strand
TCAGCTGTTTCAATGCAAAAGATATCTTTAAAGGGGAAATTAAGAGAGAGCCAAAAGTTGGGGAAATTTTTACACAAGTAAAATTTAAGCTAAATTTGAGGGAGAAGAATAGTATTTAGATTAAGAGAGAAGACATTACTGATAGGAGTAAAGAAGAAGGGGAAATGTATAACAAGCTACAGAGGAAGATACAATTAAGAAAATCTTTCTGGCAAGAGCAGAGAATTCACTTTATATAGAAGGATGGATAAACTAGACCTATGTTATTTTAAATCTTTCTTAGAACAGCTAGAGTACCATCTGTAGAGATGAAAAACAGCAACTGTCATTATTCAGAGATTCTTTAGAAGCCAGATTCAGAAGTCTACTATCAACACAGTAAAATCATGCCATCAAAGCTCTCTAAAAATAGACCCTTTTTGAGATTTAGAATTTATTCGAATGCATATCAGTACGTTCCCCAGATCTAACATCATTCTCTTTCAAGATTATTTTCATGCCCTGTTTTTTTTAAAGTTCTGTTGTAATTTGCAAACCTAGTTACTATCTATGCCATTGTTTGCGAATAAAATGTAAATTGCTGTGAAGTACGAAATTCCAATTTTGATTTTTGTTTGGAAACCTTTCAGTTAATACTGTATCTTACAACCAAGAGAATCAAGGAATATTTTCTTATCATAGATTTTGTCTGTGTTGAATCTTGAGTTAGCTTAGCATTTTATATAAAGTTACAAACAGTGTAATAATCGAGAAATCACAATTTCTCAGAGTTTGAGGAGATGCTTTGTTCAAAGTGCTAGCATTTCCTTTTTATCATTCCCAGCCTTTGCCTGAACATCTCAATCACTGCTTCTTCCATCTGGGAATTCATTATTTGTGGAACTCTTAATTGTTTAAAAGTCTAAACATATCAAATTGAAACTTGACGCCTTATAATTTCTACCTAGTGGTCCTAGTTCTGCCCTTTCCAGTGCACAAAAGAAGATAAATTTCTCTTTTGCATGACAATTCTAATATTTGAAGTTAAACATTACATTTCTACCTTAAGACCACTTACTTTAGTCTTATTTTTGTACTCATTTTTTCCACCAGCCACAGCCTTTCCTAAAACAGTTGCCCTCTATTTTATTTATGCTTTAAAAAGAAAAGCTCTTTAGTATAATTGTGCCAATTGAAAAGTTACAGGTACAAAGTTAACATTTAGATGATGAAATTAGGGCAGTAAGTGGCATTACATTTAAAACTATTATGTTGAAAGGCTATGATTTCATATTGCCACACAAAAGAGGGAAAAGCACATTGAGTATAA
Source organism: Micronycteris hirsuta (assembly GCA_004026765.1). NCBI lineage: Eukaryota > Metazoa > Chordata > Mammalia > Chiroptera > Phyllostomidae > Micronycteris > Micronycteris hirsuta. The sequence continues at coordinate 17,527 of PVJI01026592.1, read as the reverse complement.
GGCAAAAATAAAAATTTCATATGTAGCCCTGGCTGATGTGGCTCAGGGGATTGAGTACCAGCCTCCAAACCAGGGGGTCACTGGTTCCATTCCAGGTCTGGGCACATGCCTAGGTTACGGGGCAGGTCCCCAATAGGGAGTGTGCAAGAGGCAACTACACACACATTCATGTTTCTCTCCCTCTTTTTTTCCCTCCCTTCCCCTCTCTCTAAAAATAAGTAAATAAAATATTTTTTAAAATTTTATATATAAAGAGCCTATAAATAAAATGTTGCCTTTATTTTCCCCTAAGTATATTTCTTAATTACATGCCTACAGTGTACCAGAATATGTACTCAGCTTTTTGGGGGTCTTATGGGGAAAAGAGATTATATCAGTAAAATAAAAATATATTTATTATGACAAAATTTATGTCTAAATAGAGCTCTTACTAGAAAAGTAGTGTTGCCCATTTAACCATATATGAGGCACTATAACATAGTGGTTAAAAGCAGGGACTATGTGGGTTGAATACTAGATTCACATCTTACTAGTGTGTGACCTTCCACAACTTTACTAACTTCCTATATTTATTATGTGTAAAATGGAGAGAATAAAAGTACTTCCCTCATAAGGTAGTTATATTATGTGAATTAATGTAAGTAAAAAGAATATTTATTTGTTACATAAATACTTGCTGTTATTATCTGCAATATAAATAGAAAGAGCTTTAGTTTAAAAAATAAGTAGATAATGACTGAATAAATACTGAAAGAATTTTTCCTTGGGGAAAAATCAAGCCAGGTAGGACCTAAAGTTTACAATAGTGTAGTTATGGAAAAGTTAAAAGAAACAGAGATGATGTGCTAAATATCGATATTTTTTACCTTGAATCTGCCAGAATGATAAAATCTTGAAATCATCTTTCTAGCTCACCCTTATAAGTGTACTCTCATAAAATGTACAGAGGCTGGCATACCTGAATACTTTAGTTTTGCAAAATATATGCTAAGATATTGACAACTAAATATCATTAAATAAATTGCAAGGACAAGTGCTAAAGCATATTTATGTAGAGATATATTTTCAGGAATGAAGGGTTCAGGATATTTGTTATTATTGTCTGAAGTCATGAATGTGTACTCATCTCTCTATGTTAGATCTCCACCGATAAAATGGATTTAATGTTGCTTTTCACACAAAATGTAATGACAGCAAATGGATTTATATCTGTCAGGCCCTCTGAGCTCCGTAGAATTATATTACTGTATTTTGAAGGGCAAAATATTTGTAACTTTTTTATTGCCTGCCAATAAAGGAAACTTACAGGGAACTGATAGAGAGTCAGAAAGTAGATTCATATAACAGTAAACTATTTGGAATTATTCTAATAATTTTACAAGCATTATTTCCTCTTGTTAGAATTTGGAAAGATCATGGCTGCTATTAATGCATGGAGGACAAATGTCCAATGGAGGGAGTAACCATTTTAGGTAATCATTAATGACAGACACACTGATGAGAATTTACAGGAAGAATCTTAAGTTCCTTCAAAAGATGCTGAGAAGCAAGAAGCAGTAAAGCTATTGGAAGTGTGGATTCTGAAAATGAACTCTCATCAGTTTCACTGAGAAAGAGAGAGACCAAAGGTCAAAGGCAGTAATGCAGAAGAAGCAGTTGATTGTGCTAAAGGACCAACTGATATAAGAGGAAATAAATTATACTACAGTATGAAGATTGAAGATTGCATTGTAGTGATGGATGTCAATGGGATAATTTAAGTGTGTTTTCCCCCCGCCTTCTTCACCACTTTCCATAGTTTAATTGCAGTATATGATATAATATCCTTCATGTAATAATTCTCAGGATTAAACTATATAATTCTCAGGATAAATAAACTACATAACTATTTATTTTGATTGCAGTATATGATATAGTATCCTTTCATGTAATAATTCTCAGGATAAAACTTTATGTACCGAGAGATACTGGTAGGTCAGTTTTGCAAATTTTAAAAATACTTTTTTACAAAGTGTAGGCATTACAGCCAGTAAGAGGATGACTGTTAGTTTTGAATATTATATCAGTATAATGGAATCTTATTATAATGTGTCTATTGCGTGCTATGATTTAAGGCTACATGTATACAGACATCCATTATCGTGAGGTCACTTTAGTATAACCCCACTGATGAATTTCAAAAGAGATTCACATGACGCCAATTTCCCACTATTGTTTTTTTTTTAAGATTTTATTTATTTATTTTTAGAGAAGGGAAGGAAGGGAGAAGAGAAGGAGAGAAACATCAGTGTGTGGTTGCCTTTCACACAACCCCCACTGGGGACGTGGCCTGCAACCCAGGCATGTGCCCTGACTGGGAATTGAATCGGCGACCCTTTGGTTCACGGGCCAGCACTCAATCCACTGAGCCACACCAGCCAAGCCTCCCTTTATTGTTAAACAGTGTATTATGATACTTTCATAGATTTATTTGTGGGCCCTAATTCTTTCTTTCCTCATTTCTTTTTCTGCCATACCCTGTCCCTTAAGATGGGGCTATTCTGTGTGTTGGATAGATGAATGAATATCACCATCAATATTAAATAAAATTTAGAGAAATGAGAAGGCTGCTTTTATATAATACTGAAACCAAATCCTATTGTAAATGGACCTTCCCTCATACGTTTACCTTGTATACCAATAGCAACAGTATTAACAGTAACACTCTAGTTTATTTTTGTTTTAATTTTAGTTATTATTCTTTGCTTTCTAAACAAAAAAAAATGCCTTAGGACAGGGCTCAGCAAACTTATTCTTTAGAGGTCTAGATAGTAAATATTTTAGGCTTTGTGGAATATATGGTCTCTATCGTAAGTGCTCACCCTTGCCAGCCCAAAAACCACCATAAGAGGATATAAATGAATGGGCTTTGTTGTGCCCTGATCAAACTTTATTTATAGGCAATGAGATTGACTTTCATATAATTTTCATGTGTCATGAAATATATTTCTTTTGAATTTTTCCATTCATTCAAGAATGTGAAAATGTAAAAGACTGGGAAGAGTAGGTTTGAAGAGGAAGGTCAGGAGTTTTACTTTGGTCATGGAAACTTGAACTGTCTTTAAGATGTCCAAGTGGAGATGTTAAGTTGGCTGTTAGATATTTACATCTAGAGTTCAGAGAAGAAGTCGGGGCTAGACATATAGTGGTGTGTTGGTACTCATAGTTAATTCATTCTGGAACTTGTGACGAGAGCCAAAACCGACAGGTACCGAACAATGAAGCATTTTCTCCTGCGAGCAGCGTCGTGACTCTTAAAAGTTCTAGCAAGTGTGACGAGTCTGGAGCAAGTGCCAAGTGCTGAAATAATTTTTCTTGTCAGAATGTGATGAGTACAGGGTTTGACGAGTTCTAAAGCTGATGAATTTCAAGGTGTGGCTATCTTAATGGAATTAAAACCTATGACGATTGAGATCACCAAGGTACTGATTAGTATTGTTATTTCTTCATTGGTATTACTGCCCCTGTTTTTTTCTCATTCACTTTCAAAGAAGTAGGCTGCTTCTAGTAACCTGTCCCCTCTGCTCACACACAAAAAGGGGTGGAAGGGATCCCACTGAATCAGAAACCAGACCTACACAGGAAGTAGTACTATTAGTAGACCATCCTCAAATTTTACTATGGTGTAAACATAGGAGTGAATTTTCCCAAGTACCTCCTTGCTGGAAACTGTTTGCACTGGAGGTAAGTGTGAAAGGGGAGGTTGTGGGAAGTGATGGGGTAAGGGCTTCCAAAACCTTTCCTAAACCTCAGAAATGGCTTGATTCTGAGGAAGGGAGAAGGTTCAGGCTGGTTTTTCTTTCCATGAGCCAGTTCATACAGCCCTAACTTTGATCTGCTTTCCTCAAACTGGGAGTCAGAAATCCCTTTTCTCTTCTGTTTTTCTGCTGCAGAAATTCCCAACATTCCCATTTTGTGGGCTCCAGAAAGGGGTAAGCGAAGACTTCAATCCCAGCCAATCATTTCCAAATTAATAATTTTTAGTGTTTTAGTTTTTTTATCATAATAAAAATGCTTGGACCCATTTTTCCCATCTGTTTTATTTTTTGTGGATTGTTATGTATCTGTGTTCTAGGGCCACTCTATCCCTGGGCAGTGGAGTTCAGTTCCATTGGCTATTTCCATTTGTGTGCTTTTCTCTTGTGAATTCTCATATGCAGTTTATTGGTGACTGTTTCCTAGATCGAAGACACCAAATTCAGGAGATTGCTTCCCTCTCAGTGTCATTTTTTCCTGAATGGTGTTTTGTTCCCCTGCTGGCAGCTTTTCACTCCCCTACCCAACTGCTTCTGATGATCTGCCACTGCCTCTCTGCTATTCTGTCTTCCTGCTTTGACTGCCTCTGATTTTTTTCTCAACTTTTTCCCCCACTTTACTCATCTGCTGATTGATTTGCATTCTTTACTCATTGGTGCTTTGTCCATCAGCAAATGGCCTGGTACTGCCATATCCATCTGCTATTTTAGCATTTTAGACTGCCCAGCATTCTCTATCAGCTCTCCTACCATACTCCTATGCCATCTGCCTGCCTGATCTTGCCCCACCCAATCTATGCCTGTAATATTATATGTAGGTTCAAATTGTTTAGTACTTCTGCTATCTTTGTCTACTTGCCTTACGCCACTAAGTTGGACTGCTGACTAAGTTTGCTTGACTACTGTCTCCTCTACCTATCTAATGCACATGGCTGCCCCATTAATTAACTTGAGGTGTTATGTTTATCTCCTATGTATTCAGCCTTAAAACATGCTGATTGGCCCATATTGCCTCCTTTATTCTTGTCTGCATTTGATAAATCACTGGCATTGTTCCTCTGTTATCTTGTAACCCTGATCAGATTTTATTTCCAAGAAAAGTGGTGCCTACATATATTCCAAACATATCTTATAAATAGAAAAATGCTTCACTGTTTAACAGTCCAGTCCACTTTATTCCTAAAATGACTTTCAAATTCATAACCACCATCATTTCAGCTTTTTTATACAACTCTACAATTTTCTTTTTAGTGAGAAGTACATTTCTTTCTAAGTCATTTGTTATCTTTGCTTCAGTTGCCTTTCACATCATATATTATATACTTCTGTTCCTTGTGTATAGAATCTTTTCATAATTTTCCATATACTAAGTGTATTTTCTAATTTATTTCTCCTAATTTTTCCAGGGCATCATGAGGACAGATTACTCCTATTAACTTTATTTAAAATTTAAAAGTATCATTTCTAAAAATAATAAATTTACTTACAGTTTTTGTAGTTAAGATTAAAGTAGCTTTCCACTCTGATTCACTTTTTTCCTTTGAGAATATCATTTCTTAGCCACCCCATAATTTGTATAATATCAATTTGTTAGAGATCCTTTTGATATATTTATCATTCCCTCCTTTCAGGCTATTTTTTCTTGTGTGTGAGTAAACTTTTAAAATTGACATTTTCCCATTATTTGCTGAGTACCTGGCATCTAAAAATACTTGGAATAAAAAATTATCTGCACTGTAAAGCTTATTGTCTTATTCACTGATATTTAAATAAAAGACAAGATCAAACAAGAAGTGGAGATTTTGCAAATAATGTAAAGAGTCCAAGGAGATTTAAAGTAGTGTATGTACACTTGCATGCAAGGGTGCGTGTATCTACGTGTGTATACATCTACAACATCATTGTGCTTGAAGTGTGAAAAATGCTGAGTATCCATATTAAATTTTGTTTTATTTTTTCAAAAATGAACGGGAAAAAGCTAAAAAGAAAGTTATAAATTTAGGGAATATAGAAAAAATATAGACAGTGTTTTTAAAGTTGATTTTTATCTAAATAATAATATTTCAGTAGTTTTTACTATTATGGTAAAATACTATTTTAACTAATTTTAAGTGTACACTTCAGTGGCATTAGTACAGTCACGATTTTTTGCAACCATCACATCTCTGTTTCTGTAACTATTTTTTATCATCTCAACAGAAACTCTGTACCCATTCAACGGTAGCTCCCCATTTCTTCCTGCTACAGCCCCTGGTAACCTCTGTTTTACTTATTGCCTCTGGTTTTGCCTATTCTAGGTACCTTATATAAGTGGAATCATACCATTTTTGACTTTGTATGTCTGATTTATGCTTAACATTATATTTTCAACATTCATTCATGTTGTAGCATATATTAGAATTTCATTCTTTTTTGAGACTACTCTTCTATTGTATGTTTATACCACAATTTGTTTATTCATTCATCTGGACACTTGAGTTGCTTCATCTTTTGGCTATTATGAACAATGCTGCTATTAACATTGGTATGCAGGTGTCCGTTTTTCTTTCAAATATTTTGAGTATTTACCTAGAAGTGTATTCAGAACTTTTAATGCTCTTGTCTAAAAGGAAATTAAATCAATGGCAAAGACATCAGGAAACTACATAATTAACATGAAAGATGGATAAGTTCAAGATACTGTATTAGGAGAATAAATTATAAACTTTTAGGAAGGTTACAGAAGGTCATGTGAAATTTAGAAGACCCTAGATTCTAAAGAATGAAAACGAGAATGAAGTGAAATAACACAGATAGATAAAGGACATCAAAATGATTCTGAAGAAGGTTAAATCAAAAAATACCAACTTCAGGACAGAATGATGGCATGTCTTTGAAAACAGAGTAAGGCTTACTTTTAAAGAAGAGAAGAGGGCTGCATTTGAAAGACAAGGTTTAAATGAAGATAATGGGACTGAGATGAGGCAACCAGGGTGTATTTAGAAGAACCAGACATGAGAATAGGAATTCATTTCAATTCAGTAGTCCTCAATCCTGGATACCCAGCCTTCTACCTATAGAGATTTTTCTAAAAAGATTCCTGAGCCTAACCCCTAGAGATGTTGAACTGGGGATGTGATTTAGGCAATGTGTGCATGAGTGTGTATGTGTTTTAATATACTGGTAAAAAATATTTGTTAAATTGAACTGTGTAGCATAGTGTCCTAGACCTTACAAGAGTAAGAAAAGTTGGAAAGAATTGGTCCTTGTCTTCAAGGAGTTTAAAACTGGAGTAATTAAATTTGTAATAATAACGGATTTAGGAAAGAAGACTTTCAATCCATTAGTAGATAATATTTTCACTTGTTGTCTTAATTTTTTATTTTTTTGGTGACTTTACATACTCCATCCAGCCTTTCTCCTCATGGAACCTATCAAAAGAGCAAAAATTGAGTGACTCTCTTCTCAATTCTCCCAAGGTGATACATAAACTTGTACTATTCTGAATGCATAGGAGGGAAATTATTTCCTTATATCCAATAATTCTGCTCTCACCTATTTAAAAGGCTAGCTCTATGCCATGTGTACGTTAGGAGTATATGACGCAAAGATGGGGCCTTGCTTTCAAGGAATTTACATCCCAAGAGAGGGAAAAAGCATGTAATAAAAAATGCATTACCCACAAAATTTTGTTATTTTCTTCTAATTCTTTAGGGAAAATGTTCCAAGAGTGGTTGTATATAAGAACATTCTTTCACCTCGTTTAAGCATCATTGATTCAGGAATAAGAATGTCTTCTATGTTAATTCATCATCACAGCTGAAGGATTCTGGTAATAGTTTAAATGCCAATAAGAATCTTTTTAATTTTAAAACCTAGAGCTCTTAGTGACAGATAAGTGATTCCATTGGTAGCTGTTAATAGACAGCATCACCTGAAACTAAGGTTATTAGTTTTATAGTAGAAAGTAGAGGTTGGCTAGAGATAAGTAGATAACTAATGTTTAGGAAGTTGTTCTTGATTGTAATTATAAGCAAAATGAGGATCCCCCCTCCTCTCCATAAGTATAACTATCTACTAATATTGAAAAGGTTTGGGATTGATTTATTTTCTTATCAACTAAAGCTTACTTGAATTCCTGGTGTCAGAAAGTTCAGTCATATTAATTAGTTTTTGTGAGGGATCTGGTTAATTAGTCATTTAAACTAGGAATTTAGTTGTCCTCTTTAAATTAATGTGTGCCTTTAAACTTGGACACAGTTAGCTTTATTCTTATTGCTCACTGCTTCACACTGATTTTTCTAAAGAAATCTCTTTAAAGTGCTACACTTAAGTTTTAGTATCCTATTTTTCCTCCCATTTTTATGTCCTACTAGTAATTTATTTTTAACAGCATAGCTATGGAAAGATCAAAGTACTTGCGTCAGTATGCCATTGTGTAAATGTACCACAGCTTTTTTATCCACTCATCTACTGACGGGTACTTGGGCTGTTTCCAGAACTTGGCTATTGTAAACAGTGCTGTAATGAACAGAGGGGTGCATATATTCTTTCAAATTAATGTTTTGGATTTCTGAGGATATATTCCCATATGTAGGATCTTTGGGACAAAAGACAGTTCCATTTTTAATTTTTCTGAGGAAACTCTGTGTTGTTTTCCACAGTGGCTGCACCAGTCTGCATTCCCATCAACAGTGCACAAGAGTTCCCTTTTCTCCACATCCTTGCCAGCACTTCTTGTTTGTTGATTTATTGATGATAGCCATTCTGGCAGGTGTGGGATGATATCTCATTGTGGTTTTAATTTGCATCTCTCTGATGATTAGTGACATTGAGCATTTTTTCATATGTCTATTGGCCATCTGTATGTTCTCTTGCGGAGGTGGTCAAAGCAGGGAGGAGGATGGGGATGAAGATACTTTGCTTGGGCAGTGGGCACACCATGCAGTGTACAGATGATGTTTTTTGAGTTGTTACTTGAAACCTGTATGGTTTTGTTACCCAATGTCACCACTTAAATTCAATTAAAAAATACTTTTGTCAGGAGACAAGCACTAAAATAGAAACTGTACCCAGATGTAACTTGTTTTCTTAACATTAATAAATGAGTTTAAAGATTTTGCTTGCATTTATTATGAAAAACATTTTTTAATGCAAGAAAAGATTATACAGATATTTTAAAGTATAAGATCTGGGATAAAAGAAAATATAAGAATAACATCATTCTGTTTAACTTGTTAATGAATACACTTTTTTGTGATATCTGAAATCCCATTTTTATTTTGAGGAATGATAAATTGAAAATAGAGTTATGTAATGTGTTTCCTTTTTGTGTGAAAATTAACCTGAAAAGAACATATCTATTATATTTAATAACAAGAAAATACTGTAAATTTCCTTGTGATCATCAGATTATTTATAGACAAATACTCCTAACAAACAAGTTGTCATCTCATTCCCCCCGCCTCCCCTTTCTCTCCTGAAGAATTAACAGATGGACATATTCTGGACTTTGCAAAGGTAGATATAGCTTCCTTACACGACGTTTTATGAAGGTAGTTGCACTTCCCGGTTTTAAAGATAGACAGTGAATAACAGGCAGTAATAACCCGTCTCTGTGTCCCCTAATCTTTTTTTCTCCCCTTTGCTCTCCTACCATTAAATGTTTTAGTGTTTCTGGCAAAAACTCACACATTATACCTATAGCACAAGAAGTTTGGTGGAGTGAAAGGGAAAGTTAATTGCCTCAGACACAGAAACCGTTTAGTTTAAAGTTCCTTTACATATATTTAATAGTCTTGAATAGGAAGGAAATTGATTAAAGTGGAATTATTAGAGTTCCTGGTTGTTACCTCTGGATGGGATGATTACTGTATTTTAATTTCTTTGCGCATGCATCCCTGAAGAGAATAAAGCTGGTAAACCAGAAAATTCCCTGTAGTCAACAAGTAATAGCATCACTTCGAAGATGTATCGCTAGCTATCTGAGACAGTGGTAAAGTTTAGTTGTCTCTTTGTGACCTAGAGAATGAGTACAGTTAGCTTTTGGTAACATAGCACTATCTATCAGTGTTTCAAAAGATGAAGAACTTTAACATGATTTTTTAAGTTGTAAACCCTGTATTTACAGATAGGATTATTCACCTAGACAACTCAAAAGAATTGATTGAGAAAGTATTAGAATCAAGAAAAGATCATGGTGGCTGAATATAAGAGTATTTTATAAATATCTATAGACTAATATTACTTAAATTAGAAACAAGCCACTAGAAAATATAATAGAAAAATGTCTTCTTCATAGTAGCAGAAAAAAGGAAACATCATAATACCTAAGAATAAATTTAAGAAGCTTGCCAATTTTGAATGAAGAAAACTTTGTTAAATGACATACAATATCACTTGAGTGATTAGGAAGTCATGGGATGTTCTTAGATGCAAATATTTCTGTGAAATTGTCAGTTTACCTTAAATTGATTGGTAAATGTGATATAATTCCCATTGATTTGGGGGAGAATATACCAGGTTGATTGTAAGTATTATTTTAAATGAAGAAATGTATGCCCTGGCCAAGTAGCTCAGTTGGTAAGAGTGTCATCCCAATAGGCCAAGGTTGCAGGTTCCATCCCCGCCGTCAGGGCACATACAAGAGTCAACCAATGAATGCATAAATGAGTGGAGCAAGTCTCTCTCTCACTGTTTCACTCTCCCTTTCTCTCTCTAAAATTAATAGATAAAAAAATTTTAAAAAGAACAAATGTATAAAAATAGCTAGTGATTTTTTTTAAGTAAAATGAGATTGCCTTACTCATTTTAGGTGTAAAAACATAAGGCACACTAATTGAATATTTAGTATATTAGATGAAAACAAACTGAGAGATAAATCCAACCTAATGATATTTCATCAATCTACATATGTATAAATTTGGAATTTAATATTTTATGAATGTAACATTTCAAGACATTGGAGGAAAGAAAGATCATTCCATAAAAGGTGTAGAGAAAACTGGATATTCATTTTGGTTGAGGAGACTGATCATGCAACAAAAAATCAAATTACAGATGGATTAAACATTTAAATAAAAAACTGTAAGTTTATGATTTAAAAACTAATAGGTTATGCTTATGATCTCCAGGGAAGAGAAACCTTTCTAGTTGAAACATGAAACCCAGAAAATATGATACAAATATTTATAGAACCTCTTATAGAAACATTTGAAGTCTCTTAATGGAAATACCAGATATACAAAAATTGTTACAAACATCAAACTTAAAAATTAATATTTGTAATATACTTCACTGCCAGCAGTTTAATATGTTCAATATATAAAGTTTTCTGCCCTGGCTGGTGTAGCTCAGTGGATTGAGCGCGGGCTGGGAACCAGACGATCCCGGTTCGATTCCCAGTCAGGGCATATGCCTGGGTTGCGGGCCAGGTCCCCTATGAGGGCCGTGTGAGAGGCAACCATACATTGCTGTTTCTCTCCCTCTCTGTCTCCCTCCCTTCTCCTCTCTCTAAAAATAAATAAATAAAATCTCTAAAAAAAAATTTAAAAAATATATAAAGTTTTCTAATAATGTAATAGGAAAAACATGTCCATCAATATAGAATAGCAGGCAAAAGATATAAATAGGCAATTTACAAGGAGAAAGTTGCTTTTAAATATGTACTTGTTATAATGGGTAAAAAGATTCAGTTGCTTTGTACACACCAGTTAAGTAACTATTTAAAATTGAGATTGCCTGGAAATGGCAAGGATTGGGTAAAAAGCACATTTTTGTTTGGGAGATAAATTGGTACTGTCTCTCTGTAGGGGAGTCTGCAATGTGTCAAAAATTTCAGTGTAATAATATAAAAGACATCTATTTCATAGGGGAATAAAGTAGTTAACAAATAATATATTGTCTGAAATAATTGTTGATTTGGTGCTTTGAAAAAGCTTCCCACTGTAGAACAACTTGACCTAGTAAAAGGACATACCCTTTGAGGCATATCCTGTAAAGGGACATACACTGTCAGTCTTGAGATTTACTCTTTCCCCAGAATACCATGAGTTGCAGGTCAGAGCAACAGGGAGCAGGGGCTAGAACTATAGGAAGCCAGGACTTGGGAGAGACACAGGGCTCACTGTGACAGATACTCATAGCACCACTGATGGTGAGACACTTGCCGTTGGACAGCAACAATGTGTAGATTTCAGTTTGGGATTCCCTGAGACTGTGAGACCCTTGTGGGAGGCCAACATGGAAACTGTTAGTGGTGCCCTCCAGCTCAAGGTAGAGAAGGAAATAGTTTTTCTCCAGAGGAAAATTTCCCCAGTTTAAGTTCAACTGTACTCCCAACAAAAGATCATATACCTTTAATTACTATTGTATTGATTCTATTAAAATGTAGTGTGTTTCTCACAAGTGGATTTCCTTGAGTCCTTCTTCCATCCTGTATGCTATTGTTGCTGTACATTTTAATTTATCTATTAAATAACGTGTAACACATTGCTGCTATTTTTAGATACTTAATTTTAAAGCAAGTAAATAAAATAAATTTTATTTTACCATCAATCTCTTAAAAATCAAGTAGTCAATGTGCTACCAAAACACACCAACCACAACTAAGTCAGCAAAACCATTATTCAATAGCTGGACTGAAAAAATGACAACAGCTAGAACTATCAAATACAAAAATATAGGACATCTAAGAATTAGGTGACTGTTATCTTTTATTGTTCATTATGGGGAATTTTTGTTTAGGACAAGTGCTAAACCAGACAGGATGCAGACACAACAGAAGTACATCAAACTGCCCATGGCAAGCCAGGATATATAGTTAACCTGCCTATGGTGAAATGTCCAAAAGAACAAAGACAGACCAACACAGATACATAACAAGAGACCATCATTTAGGAATGAGCAAATCTGGGGGGAGATGATACTCTTAGAAAAAAAAATGTAAGATTTTTTCTTGTTTCTTAGAAATAAGAAAAATCAGTTTTTACTAATTTTCAAAAAATCAGTTAACAGGTAAAAGAGCAGATTAGACAAGCAGAAGAGATAATTAGCATACTGAAGTATTTATCTGAGGAAATTACCTCATATTGGAAAAATTACATAGAGACTTCATTTAATGGAAATATGAGAGAGACATAGGTATGGAGAATGAAATGAGAAGGACCAAAATATATTACATCATAGCCCAAAAAGGAAAGAATGGAGAAAAGGAAATGATCTTAAAAATAACCAGAGAGAGCCCTGGCTGGCGTAGCTCAGTGGATTGAGCGCGGGCTGGGAACCAAAGGGTCCCGGTTCGATTCCCAGTCAAGGCACATGCCTGGGTTGCAGGCCAGGTCCCCAGTGAGGGCCATGTGAGAGGCAACCATACATTGCTGTTTCTGTCCCTGTCTCCCTCCCTTCCCCTCTCTCTAAAAAATAAAAATAAAATTTAGAAAAAATAACCAGAGAGAAAGGACAAATCACTTATATAGGAATGACACAGACAGAATAATAATGAAACGATATTGAAGGAGTATTCTTCAGGCTATTTAAAAAGTATTCTTCAAAATATTGAAGGAGTTATATTGAAAATTACTTTGTACAGCTTATCATTTTGTGATGTACATATGTGAAGTGTTTACTTCGAAGTTCACAATATAATATAGAAATTTGTTCTAAAATTTTGTATAGAGACATTTAGACCATATTCATAAGGTCAGGACAACACTGGTATCAAATCCTTGGATAACATATACCCGTTGCATTTGTAGTTTATATTAAAAGTTATAAATTGATTTTTAAATTAAGATAGTATTTGATTTAGAGATTGAATTGATAGTTCCTAAGTATCTTAGTTGCTTTAAATCTTGTAATCATGTTTGACTTTATTTACCATATTTTACCATATATAATGCACACCTTTTTGCCCAAATTTTTGAGAGAAAAATAAGGATATGCATTATACATGGGTATAAGTATTACATAGAATAGGCATAATGATGGCTATAATAATCCCATGTATAATGTGTACAAAAAAGTGGGTGTGCATTATACATGGCAAAATGTGGTACTAATATTTAATTAAAATACTTATATTTCAAAAATGAATTAAATATCTAAAATTGTATTATTTTCTTTGCCTAATGTATTTAATACTTTAAATTTTTCTAATGCTACCTGCCATCTCACTTTGATGTTTTGAGGAGCAATTTTTTAAAATTTCATCATATAATAAAAATAGTATATTTTAATATAAAAATAATACATTAAAAGTTTTGCTTCTTTCCCATAACTTGGCCTCTTATAATAATTTTACTGTTCCACTTAATCGAAAAACTTTGGAAAATGTCAAGCACAATCCATAGCACAATCTTAATATGTCATGATTGAAAACTCATTCATTTTTGAGCCTCACATCATAGTTATCCATAGTTTAACCAAAAGCATTGTCCTTTGTCGTTAAAGATTTATGCCCAGAATATATTATATTAGACTGAAAACATTATATTGTTCTGAGGTAGCACCTCCGTAAATGTGAACTTACTTTTCTGTTATAATAATGAGCCATATAACTTGTCCTTTGCTTTATATAATCTTTACTGCTTTTAACAGATTAGTATTTTGGATTTCTATTAATTGCTATGTATTTAGCTTTCTGACCTACCTCTGGGAATGACACAAGAACATTTTTATAAATAACTTTAAGAATAGACCTATATTTGCCCTGATTGATTTAGGCCAGATTTTTTTTGAGCTCCTAAAATGAATACTTTTATAATTTTATTCTTTCTTTCTCCTGTTTCTTTTGAAACAAACATCTCTTTGATGTTTTCTTGTCATTGCTGTTGACAATCAGAGACAGGTCAAGAAGATTAAGGAAAATATTTCTTATGTTGACCCATCATTTTATAATAGGAAAAGGTTTTTTAAATAGAGAATTTGCAGAAGCTGTGATATCCGAAAATTATTCTGAGAAAATTATAAAAAGTCTGATAGCTTCTGGGCATCCTACATTAATAAAAGAGAGAAGAAGGAGAAGAACTCTGGGAAACAAGAATGTGACAGAATCTAGTATTGTCACCCCTGCATCCTCACGTATTTCTTTGTTTGCTGTTCTTTCCCTAGCAGCAAACTTGGTTAGTATAGAAGTCTGCCCTTCCTATTACAGTGTTGAACAAAGTGTCAGTTGCCTGTTATCCCACTTAATATTCCTGCTTTGGGTATCCTCTGCACTTGGATACTTAATTTTTATTATATGAAGACAGGACCTGAGTTAACACTGTTCATAGTTATCTTAATATAAAATAATATTACCTGGTTATCAAATCTTCTGGTTTGTTTTATAAACCTGAATTTTAAATATCCTTTGTTGGTTAATTCTTGTAAATTTGGTTTGACTCCTGCTTATCCTAAGCCACACTTCAGGATATAATTTCTATAGCAGATCATTCAGCCAAGATGATCATCAAGGTAGCATTAAAAGAGAAAATATAAATAAGTAGCCTTAGGCATGTGTGCATATGTGTGTATGTTAGTAGGGGTGTTCATTTCCACCCATTCCGACTAGGTGATGGGCAGCCAACTTCTTCCTCCCCAGTCCCACCAATTGCCCTAATAACATCAGCTTTTCAGCTGCCTATAGCCCTAGCCTGAAGAACTCAGTTCCAGTCCTAAGATGTGTGTGTCTGCACCTACACACATATACATTATCCTTAGTTTTATGAAGTGCAATTTTTTTGTTGTGTTGTACAAGGTTGTACTCTATTTTGACTTCTCTTAAATCATGAACTTGAAGGTGACAGGCTTTTTTTGGAGAGTGAACTACCTTGTTCTGAACACCATAGTCTGGATGTTCTGAAAGCATCTGGGATCTTCAGACTTTAAATTGCAGATCTTGTTTCTGAAATATCAGCCAAAAATCCCATACCATAAAAATACATGTGTGTGTGCATGTATATATGATGATTCCTTGAAAGATTCTCATAGTTATAGAATAAAATATTTCTTTTAGCTTTCAAATTAGAGTATGCAAAAGAACTGTTATTTAATTTTTTCATACCTTTTGCGACAGCATGGATGGACCTGGAGGTTATTATGCTAAGCAAAATAAGCCAGTCAGAGAAAGACAAATACCATATGATCTCACTTATATGAGGAATCTAATGAACAAAATAAAGTGATGAACAAAGTAGAGACAGAGGCATGAATACATGAAACAGACTGACAGCTGTCGGGGGTGGGGGCAGGGAGGGAGGACTGGATGAAAGAAAGTGAAGGGATTAGCCAAAGAACAAATATGCATAACCCATAGACACAGACAACAGTGTGGTGATGGCCAGAGAGGAGGGGGTAGGGACTGGATGAAGGCGGGCAAAGGAGAGGAAATGGGGGCATTTGTAATAGTATCAACAATAAAAATTGTAATTTGAAAAGGATTTTTTTCTTTTTTATGATTTTTTTTTCATTTCAGTAGTTTTAGCTTTTTTGGTGGCAAAGGATAGCTGCACCTCCTTTTATTTTTTATTGAATTTACTGAGATGACATTGGTTAATAAAATTATATAGGTTTCAGGTGTACAATTCTATAATTCATCATCTATATATTGTAATGTGTTCACCACACCAAGTCAAGTCTCCTCCGTCACCATTTATCCCCCCATTCCCTCTCCTACTTCCCCCTAACCCCTTTCCCTCTGATATCAGACTGACAGCTGTCAGAGGTGGGGAGGGTTGCAGAGCTGGGTAAAAAAAGTAAAGGGATTAAGAAAAAAAGTTGTACCTCTTCCTCGCTGGTGTGGCTCAGTAGATTGAGTACTGGCAACCAAAGGAAGTACCAAGTACAAAGGAAGTACCGCCAGTTCGATTCCCAGTCACGGCACATGCCTGGATTTTGGGCCAGGTCCCCAGTAGGGGGTGCATGAAAGGCAACCACATATTGATGTTTCTCTCCCTCTCTTTCTCCTTCCCTTTCCCCTTCCTCTAAAAATAAATAAATGAAATCTTTTTTAAAAAAGTTTCACCTCTTGCCCTGGCTGGTGTAGCTCAGTGGATTAAGCGCAGGCTGGGAACCAAAGGGTCCCAGTTCGATTCCCAGTCAGGGCACATGCCTAGGTTGCAGGCCAGGTCCCCGTGAGGGCCATGTGAGAGGCAACCATACATTGCTGTTTCTGTCCCTGTCTGTCTCCCTCCCTTCCTCTCTCTCTAAAAATAAATAAAAAATAAAATCTTTAAAAAAAAAATTTCACCTCTTTTCAAAATAGTTTTTTTAATTAGTTTTTTATTATTTTTGTCCTTTGTTTAGACATTTATCTTCCATATAATAAAGGTAAAATTTTTCTTTGATCTAATTTATGTCAATTTTATTTAATAAACAATATATTTTTCCTTTTATATTTCCTTTTTAATCCATTCTTATATATGTAGAGACTCTTACAAAGCAGATTTTTCCACTATGAAGTATAATAATGGTTGGTTTAAAATTACTATGGTAAGATCCATCTGTTGAGTATGAGCAGCAGAGCATTAATTGAGTTGAATACACTCTTTGTAATCTCCAATTTTACATCATCCTGAGTCTTATTCCAGTCCTGACAAGAGAAAAGACCCAGGCTGCAGCTTTCAATTTTAGTATATGGTTACTATGGAAATCAATATAAACTTATTTGGATTACCAATTTAAACAATTTATTTACCACAAGTGGTTATAGACACTTGGTTGTATTTTGTTCACCTTTGCTTAGGTACATAATTACATTGCTATTTTCTTTTTTT
>PVJI01026591.1:0-18834 GCA_004026765.1 Micronycteris hirsuta | reverse complement strand
GTGTCAGTCATGCTGCCCCTGAAGATGACACGTTCACAGGGACTTCTGTTCACACCAACATGTGAGGGACATAGCACCCAGCAAAGGATGCACCGGACAGGAGAGCAAAGTGGGCCGGGAACTCAACAGGTTGGTGCAACCACGACAAACCGTGCAGGACAAGGAAGAACATGTCCACAGCCCAACAAAAACCCCCAGTGACCTTGGCGTGGGACTCGGTTTCTAATGGAGCCTGAGAGGGGCAGGGTCATAGCCAGGAGAGGGTCAAGGGTTGGACTGAGCAGCCCAGGATTTTCTTCCTCCAAGTCCCAGGTCTGAGGGCTCTCTGTCTTCACTCCAAAGTGTAGGCAGGGTGAGAGAACAGGAGAGGGGCAGGAGGAGACGTTGGACATTCTGCCTGCAGGTGTCGTCCTGTCTCCTGTGTGGAAGTCAACCTGACTGCACATGAACTTCCCCACACTGAGCATCCAACCTGTGTGGGGGTTTGTGCCAAACCCAACCTCATCCCAGGGATGGGAAACGATGGTAAATATCTGACTTCTTCCCCAACACATTACAGAAGTGTTGCAGCTAAGCGAGGCTGCAGAGGATGCAACAGGGAGGACCTCTGCCTGCTGACTGTGATAGGTGGGGGCTGGGAGCATGGACCAGAGGTTCAGGGAGGGGCCCATTCTGTGAGAGCTGTTGGAGCCTGCAGCCAGCCACCCATCCATCCTGACAGAGGGCCTGTGCCCTGTGCCCACAGTGCAGCACCCTGACCTCCCTCCTGGTCATGCAGCTGAGCAGAAGTTCCTACAGAAAAGGAGAAACAATTTACCAGAACATTGTAAATTTTCTGTCTGTCTTGTTGGGGCATAAGGTCTACACATTGCTTCACTTTCATCTTGGCTTCCGAATTTTCTCTAGATGGAAGAAATGTCAGAAGACGGATATTGTAGATCTCTTCAGGTGCCAAAAGGAAGTCTTTAACTTGAGACACAAAAGCTGGACAGGCTTTTGCATTTGCTGGAGTAGAAGAAGAAGAAATACAATTGATGTAAGGAAGTCACTTTTCCCTCATGATCCCCTGACCTTAGACAGGAATGCCAGGGGGTTTTATGATACCGTACCATAATGGCTTCAATGACAATAGAAATCCTAGAAATTGTGACTGCTCAAATCACAGAGCAGCAGCAGGGCTGGTCCTAGAAAACAGGTTCATTGAGCCCCCGCTAAGCTGTTCTCCTGTGTAATGTACTCACAGGCCTTTCCAAGACTCTCCTGCTTTGCTGAAACTCACTTTTCCCTGAATTTCAGAAATTAAGGTTTGGCCTGTTGTTAGGGTGACACATTCTTTGGTCTTGGACGTCAGGGGACAGGAGCTCTTAGTGATCAGTTTTTTCAGCAGAGTGGGAGAGGACGATCTCACAGAGATTAGAAGAGAGGGACCAAGTCTGGAGAGGAGCAGGGACAATGATGGAATGTTGAAGATGCTCTTTTGAGAGCAAATTAAACAGAATTATGTCATTGGGGGAAGACAGCTGAAAAGCTTAGAAAGGAATCTGAGGCTTACATGGGAACCACGAGTAGCTCTTCTGGTCTGCACTGAATACAGAAGTCCTTTGAGACAGTTGATGGTGACAACCAGGGCCTGATTTCGGCTCCATGGGGATTGTGCTGAGACCTGAGTTCACCATTCTTCCTGGTCTGGATTCTCCATCCCTACCTCCTGCTCTGTTCCCACAACTTTACAATCACCTGCAGCAGGGAATGTGCCCTGGTAGGTTCCCAAGTGATCTGATCAGACAGCAACTATGTAGAGATGGGGGGAGGTCAGATCAGAGGCAACACGGGGAAAGAGGAGGAGTTCAGAAAGTCAGAGGAAAGAGAACGAGTCAAAAGCACTTGGGTCAGAGTGGAGGGCATGACGACTCAACAAAGCGTTGTTGGATGAGTGGCTAGAAATCACCTAGAAATGCAGCCAGTGCAGCTCTAAGATTGCACTGGTTCTTCTGACCCTGGGCGGAGTCCCAGAAAAGGAACAGGGCATGTGGATGTGTTGAGTGCTGCTGCTCCTGACCAATTCCTGGGAGAGCCAGACCACGCTGCCTCTTCTTGAACAGAACTCTCCTAAAACCCTTCCAGGGGAACATTCTATGATTCTGAAAGACAGAGTTCAAAAGCCATGGACTCAGCTGGCACCAAAGACTCTGGGAAAGAGAATGGCTGATGAGACCCAGACCTGGCCTCTGACATTGTTCATCTCACTCCACAGTCAGAGCTGCTTTTGCTGGAGGCTGTGGAAACCAAGGATGAGAGGAGACGTGGGTGGTTGAGTACTTTGTTCAAGTCATAGTGCTGCTGAGTGGCAGAATCGTGACGTACAACCAAATCTTATCGTTTCCTGCTGCTTCTGAACATGGATCCTAGCCAGGAAGTGAGGCTTCAGATGGAGAGCTCTTTAACGTGTCCTGAAAGGGTTTTGTGTAAAGCTCCAGGGTGTTGGGAATTGATACAGGAGCCTTTGGCATTCGGGGGTCTAGTCCACAAGTAGTGGAGTGGGATTGGATTCTGAGCTATTCACCTCACCTCCCCAAATGAGTTACCTGCTTCAGAGAAGATTACTTACCTGGGCTGGTGGTAGTCTGATTAGGAGTGATACTCACCCTCATAGCAGCAAAGGGCCAGAGTGACCAGTAGGACAGCCAGGGACAGTCTCATGGTCAATGTTGCTTTGAGTTCAGCTTTAGCAATCTATGAGCAGTTAGCAGCTGGACTCAGCAGCCTGAGGAGCCCAGGGCTATTTGTACCCAGAGAACCTCACAGGTTCTGCCCACTCAGACGTGGCAGGTCACAATGCTTGGCTTCCAACCCTCTCTTCCTCACTGAGGCCTGAAGCCAACCGTCACGGTCACAGCCCTGGTGAATTGGCGAACCACAGGCATTGCTGGCACCATGCACATCTCCTTTGTGGCAAAAACTGAAGCCAAAGTTTTACAAAACTATGATCAGTTGTTTAGCAGGTGCCCCCCAGGATTTAGGTCCTTAACTAGGATTTCAGAAATGTACAATCAGTTGATTGATGAGAGCCCCCTTAGAATTTAGCTCCTTAATTGTAGGTAGTGACCAGTTTTGTTCACCTGTCTCAATCTAACATCTGGGCACAGAGAAGAGGATTGGCACATAGTCCTGGTTGTTTGCTTTGGGTGCATCTTAGTGTAAAAGGATGCCTGCTGGGTCAGGGTCACTCTCAGCAGTTGAGGGAGAAAGATCAGTGGCATGTGGACACTTGTGAAGATATCAGTGGTGTTCGGGTCTGGAGAGAATACCGTGCCAAGGGGAAGACTACCTCCCCAGCTCTGACCCTCTGACTCTCATCTAAAGTTTGAAACACGGTGTAGCAAGGGTTACATTAAATGAAGCAGGAAACTGTCCTAACTGATAGTTCTCTTGTCAGGTATGAAGGTGGCACCTGCTGGGTCCTCAGGGTCCAAGAAGCAGCAGTGCCCACAGGGCCCATCCTCCTTCTGTCCCCAGCTACTTGCAGATGCCCGTGGATGCCCTGGGTATGGACTGTTCTGAGGAAAGGCGTTAGGAGGCCGTCTGGGTACAGAGGAATATACTTGAGACCCTCTCCGGAGAGACAGGATTTGACACGAGGTGGTGTTGGGAGGAGGATTCCCATGGGAACTGCACAAGGGAAGACCAGACAGCATGATCCTAGTGGCTGGTAGGGAACACAGGAACCCATGCATGTTACCCTAAAACATCAGTGCCCAGTGGGACAGGGATGGCTCTGTGACTGGAGGGACAGCCCAGGCCAGGTCAAGCAGAGGGTCCGCAGTGCCCTGGCCACCCTGGGGGCTGAGGGGTGGCTGAGGAGTGGCTGAGGTGACACCACTTCACTTACCCTGGTGCTTTCCTCTCTGGGGCAACAGGACCTGCTCCTCTGGGCTGCCGGGAATGCCAAATAGTGCTGCCACTCTGGAGGACAGTGTGGCCATTTCTTGTAAACTAAACATCCTTTGACCCCTCCTCCCAGCAATTGCACTCTGCAGGGACAACGATGTCACCAGGTGTGCGATGCTGACCACAAGGAAGACTGTGCCTGTCTGAGAATAGGGTAGATGGGAGTGCTGTGTACTTTCTGCCCCATCTTCTGTGACCCTAAAACTGTCCTAGAACTAAGACTAATAAAAAGTGAGGGCCAACATCATGTCGGTGTTGTTTTCTTCAAACAAGGGGGAAATCAGACAAAAGCAAATCACTGAATTGGTCATGGTATATAGATGGCTGATGTCCTCTCTGAGAAATCTAAGACAACCTCCTGAGAAAAATGGTGAGAACGGATGAAAGTTCGTGATGCAGCTGAATGCAGGACGGCCTGTGAATGACACTCTTCCCGTAACCTGGTGTCACACGGGACGCGACAGAGAGAAGGGCACTGCTGGCAACAGGAGCTCCAGCAGCAGCAGAAACGCACTGAGGTTCCCACAGTTCAAACACATGCACCTTGAGAGATAAAGTCATGAAAGTTTCCTCTCAGATAAACAAGGAATCTGAGAACACCAAGGCACACACCTTGTCCCTAAAGAAATAAAGAAAATATAGAGTCAACTATTCCCAAATTACTGTAGAGTTTCAATCCCCCCAAATCAGAATTTTATTTGTGCAGTTTTATACATCATTTTGAAATCTGCAGTGCTGTTTGGATCTTTCAAATTTAGGATGTGTTCACTTACTGAGTTGTGAGGAAGAGCCCAATTTTAGGGCCTAGCTACCTGGGTTCAAGCTCAGCTCTGGAACTTTCTACTTGTGGGGTCCTCAGCAAGGTGCTGACCCTCTCAGCCTCAGTTTCCTCATCTGTACCATAAGGCTGATAGCAAAGAATTTGTGTGAGGATAAATAAATTAATTCAGGAACAATGCTTAGCACAGTAACTGGCAGCAAAAATCAGCTGGTCCAATTATTTAACAAAAAGGAAAAATGTAAGTCCAAATACAAACAGAATAAACCACCTCAACCCCAAAGACAAATTTCAGATTGAATCTTTTGACTTTGCCTAGGAGGAATGTTGATTTATCCTAAATGCTAATTGAATGTGCTTCTGAACTTGACTCTGGTTCCAGGGGGATGTCTTTTAGTTGAAATAAGATAATCACTTTTCAATCACTTCATATCCTGCTTTGTGATCACATCTAAGTGACTGTTATTGTCATTTTCTAATCCTAAGGACTGCATTTTGGAACTAAGGGTATAGGAGGATGGTGGAGAGGTAGATACTGTTTATCCCAAGACACATAGAATCTCTGGACTGCAGTCCTCAGCAGGACACACTGGTGACAGGTGTCCTTTGGCAGTGGTTGAAATCCCAGGGCTCCTTCAGCTCTCTGTGTCTAACTGGGGAACAGGAACGTGGGGGATGGAGACATTTGAGACATCATCACTTTTTGGACCATGATGTCCACGTGTACTTAATGATACAATTTATGTATCATCTGGTCACACTGGTTCTCATGTGCCACCTCCCCTGCATGAACATCCTTGTTCCTCTTTACCAAGACAGATGATGTACACGTCGTCTCTCAGAGCCTACATGGCATTGGCTCTGCATGTGCAACTCCAGACTCCAAACAGCTCAGTGTAAGCAGTATTTTGCAGGACACAATTTAACTCTACAGACAGGGGTCTTTGTGTCCTGGCTTTGAATAACATCATAGAAGGACCTAATGTGCTGTGGCTGATAAATCATTAAAAATAATTTTGAGTGTCAGATCCCACTGTCAGTCTTGGCCCATTGTCCAAAGGAACACAAGGACTCCAGTGACATCAGTGCCACTGATTATCCTTTTCACATGTGCACAATCGAGTGACAAGTGCTTTCAGAGTCAAGACCTCTAAGGATGAACAACATGACTAAAAGGGCCTTATTTTTACCAATACATGATGCTATCCAGGGTATATAACATCAACAGTAGGCCTCATCCAGCTCATTAAGAAATGTATTTATCAATAATATTTTACTTTGGTAAGAAGTATCAAAAATGGAACGATATAGTTTGGGCTTTACCCAAGGCTGCAAAGATCTGTGATGGTGCCCACATCACCCATGCGCCTCATCTGACAGACTTCATAAGGCATGTTACCACTTCCCCCCTGACTTGTATGCCCTGGGGCTTCAGGGATGTATGTGAGCTGCTGCACCCCTCCTTCTCTCTCCCACTGGCCCCTGCCTGCAGTCCTTGGCCCCTTAACCATGACCTGACTGCTTGGTAGCAGTGAGCTGCCAAGGGAGACACACAACCATGAAAAGAGCCAGGGGCATTGGAGATTGCTCCCTTCCTCTTGTTCAGCAACTCTTGCTACAACTCCATTGTCCTAGGATGGCTACATGCTTTTTCTGTGTTGTAGCCAAGAATCTCAACTTAGGAGGAATGTCATCCAACAGACATGCACAGTCTTACACATCAAATTACAACCACATACCTTGCCCTAAACCCAGAGCTCTGGAAGGTCACACAGATCCAGTGGCAAGGTAAACGCTGAGTAAAATACAAAAAAACAAGCAAGAAGTGTCTTTAAGCCCTCTCAGTGTCACAGTGACCATGCAGGCTGTGTGCAAAGGTGCTTGGGGCTCTGCTCATGTGACCTGTCCTGGGGCCAGGAGATTTCCAGGTGGGACCCAGTGATCTTCACTAGGAAAAGACACTCAGATGTCAAGGACTCTCCTTCCATCCTGAGCACTTTCCAGCAGGAGTTGAGGTTACAGGGCCAAGGGGAGGCTCTGTCATGGTACATGTGTTCTCCCTGGGAACCTGATGTCACACACAGCCTTTCTGAGGAAGAACTAGCTCAATGCCATGAAGGCCACCTCTGCACTCAGATCTTACTGACCCTCCCCACACAGGTCAGGTGTGCTGGCCATCCTTGAGGTCAGTGATCCTCAGTGTATATCAGCCATATGTGAACAGGAAATGGGAGGACTGCAAGTCTTATTCCCACAAACCTTGACATCCCGCTCATGGGAATTTGAGTCTTCTGCACACAGTTGCCATTTAAGCCAATGAAAATAAGCAGGTGTTCTACGTCCTGACCCTAGAGAAGATAGGCACTTTGTTGGGACACCCATAGGAAGTTGACTGGATTGGTTTAGGGATTCTGGAGGAACTCCCTGGGAAAAGGGGTCAAAAGGCCTCAGGACGTGTCAGATGGACCAGGAAATTGATGACTAACACTCACTAGAGGATCCTCAAGATGATTCACTTTGCTTAACTTGATCCCCTGCTGACCAGAAAGACCTTTCTTCCTGAACAGGTTTTTGTAGTGAAGGGGACAAAAGAAGTCTTCTGTTCCTTGTGGATAGTGGTCCTCATTAATCCCTAAGCATCTGACATTTACGTACACATAACCTTGGCATGTTCTGTAAATCCCTCTCATTGCAGATCTGCCGCTCCTTGGTGTAAGACATGAGACATAAGATGCACAGGAATAACTCTTACCCAGGATGCTCAGTACACAGGTATTGACCAATACATCTCAAGTGTTGGTTAGTTGGTGTATTTATTATGCTAATGAAGTCATCAGTATCTTCCTGTCGGCCATTACTTTTATCTGCTATGAACTTTTCTACAGGTCAGAAAAATGTCCTCTATCAGGCTGAAAAGTAAAACCAAGCACCTGTGGATTAGTTCAGTGCATGCCAGAGTGAGTGTGTGTGCATCACAAGACATGGGAGTGTTTACTGTGTCATATTCCAGTGACTGGTCCCACTGCTCACCTCCAATGCCCCTCCCGACCCCATGCAATCTGGCTCCCACCCCAACCATTTCACTGAAATTCCTCACTTCTTACATGTCAACCTCAAAGCCAGTATTGATTTTGTATATTGTAAGAGGTAGAAATCATGTTTTCTGTCTTGCACATTGTTAGTAGCGATGTCTGACCAAAAAAGTAATCATTTACCTGCTGAATTGTGATGTTATTTATGCCATATATTCAGTTGTCTTTGTGTATGCATCTGTTTTTGAGTTACCTATCATGTTCCACAGTATAGTTGTCTATTTCTAAGGCTACACTAATCTGGATCAAGAAGAGATTTTTAATCATTCGCTTTCAATATCTGAGTGAAAAGTAACCACTCAGTGTTCTTCCTAAACTTCTTGCATGTTTTCAGACATAAATTGTTCCACATGAATTTTTAAACAATTTTATCCAGTTCCTCATTAAGCTCCAGTGGCATTTAGGTGGAAAGTACATTGAATTTATATATCAACTTTGGAAAGATTGACATTTTTACAATTAGTATTCCAAAGATACAATACATACTACCTGACTCATTAGATTTGTTTCTAGGTATATCATGGTTTTATAACTTTAGCCAATGAGACATCTTCTTCCATTTCTAATTCTCACTCTGTCCTACAGCGTACACCAGCTGTTGCATTTTGATATATTGAGCATGCATTCAGCCACTTACACTGTATCTCCTCGTATTATTTTAATACTCTTAATGGTTCTACGTGAGCCTGTCTCATGTCTCCTGGTGAAAGAATCATGTTGTCGGCAAGTGGAAGAGTTTCATTTCATCTTTGCCAATATATACAATTAATTCACCTTCTTATTTTAGTGTGACACTTAGAATTTGCAGACCCAGTTTGGCTAATACTGGGTTCATCAAGTATTTTTTTCCTAGTTATAACAGAAGCACCTTTAGCATTCACTGTTTTAGAGTGATGTTTGCTGTTGACTTTGAAAACTGATTTTATTTGTTGAAAAGAGTTTTCTTCTATTCTTACTTTCTTTAGAATTTTTACTAGGTAAGTTCACCAGTATTTGCTCCTTGGAGCTGCATGGGAGGAAGAACAAGTGGCGTCTGTTGTCTCCGGGCTGAGAGAAAACTCCAGTGTTTGCTCCCTTCTCCACAGAAATGCCTGCTGCCCATGCAGGCAACATAGACTTCAGATGGGAACCCTCTGAAGTCTAGAGATCAGGACTCTGGCAATGGGGAGACTATTGGAGACCCTGGATACACAGGTTATGAGTGGTGAACACCAGTAGGAAGTGACCCTCTGATGGGAAGAGAGGCCATTCCAAGAAAGCCCAGGTTTTGGCTGCATCTTTTCAACAAGCAAGTGAGAATTCCTAGGGAATGGGATAAAATTGCAAGGGAGTGTCAGTTTCTCAAGGAGAAGCTTGTGGTTACTGCAGAAGAAGTTGGAGAACAAAGTGATTTGATGCAGAGGCTGCAGGGGAATTTGCAGATGACCCCTGTTCTTCTGTGGCTCCTGGCAATGTGGTTCAGGCAGCTTGAGCTTTGCTCTCCACTGTTACCTGGCTGCTTGTTTTGGCTGACATGGCAGGTGTCTATGAATTACTTGTTTAGCTGAAAGTTGTGGAAGATGGTATCTTGAAACCAAGGAATGATGGCACTGAACAACCTTGGGAATATAGTACAAAGCCCAGGAACCTCAGGTGGATACACTTAACATCACAGCAGCTAAAAGGCAACAGGGAGTGAAAGTTGTGGGCCATCATGATCATGTGGGGCCCCATATGGGTCAATGATTGTCTATCACGTGGATATTTCTCCCCCTCTCTTTCTCTTTCCATTCCCCTCTCTCTAATATGTAAGTAAATAGATAAATAAATAAATCTTAAAAAAAGGAACCATGCCCTCAATTCTGCAATAGGTAGAATGATGAAGAAGAAGAGAGCAGCATAGAGAGCTTCACAGTGTGTCATGGACCCCAGGTCAGATTCATTCCTGGAAACCAACGTTCCCTGTGAGTACTGATTGTCATGTGCATTCTTCTGAGTCTCTGATCTTCCTTTTCCTCCACAACACTCATCTGTCATCATCTCGCTACATTTTTCCTTGCTGTGGATTAAGAAATAGTGGCTTATCATTGCGACATGTGGGTGCAGTGCAGAGGTCAGCAGAGGGGACATGCTGCAGGACGTGCTGAGGTTGGAGGGACAGGAAGTGGTAGTGTCCCCAGGGGTGTGGGTGATGAAGGGTGCGCTGTCTGTGGAGAACTGATAAATCACAACAAAATGGAAATAAGTCCACTGCTTTTGATTATTACCATGGCCCAGTGTTCTCAACAGTATCACCAATAACACAGTCCTCCGTGATGGACACGCTGAACAACTGTTGCCTTGACCTGGAGCTACTGCTCCTAGGCCCCTGTCAGGACACATCCTGACCTCAAGGGTTCATTGGGGAATCAGGCTTCTCCCATTGAGTGGCTCTAGCATCTCGCAGGCCCTTAGGGCTGACAGGATCCCTGATGCAATGGCAGACATTGGGAGAGGTCAAAGCCATGGAGACATTGAAAGATCAGTCAGTGGTCTCCAGGGGTTGGGGAGAGGGAGGCAAGATAGAAGGAGCACAGGGACAGGAGGGCAGGAAAGCTCTCTGCACTGAAATGGTGGGTGCGTGTTGTTGTTCATTTCACCAAACACATGGAATGTACCACACAAGTGGGAACCCTAATGGTAACTATGGGCTGTACGTGATACTAATGTGAGTCGATAGAGGTTCAGTTGTGACACATGTCGCAGTCTGGTGGGGGTGTAAATGGGGGAGGGGAGAGGTTGTGCATCTTCGTGAGTGGGATGCATGAGGGAATTTCACACTTGCTGTTCAATTGCTCTGTGAACCTAAACTGCTCTAAAACATTGTCTCTTATAAAAGGAAAGTAGGCCTTTCTGGTGTAGCTCAGTGGATTGAGTGCAGGCTGCCAACCAAAGGGTCGCCAGTTCGATTCCCAGTCAGGGCACATTCCTGGGTTGCAGTCCAGGTCCCCAGTGGGGGCCATGTGAGAGGCAACCACATTGACATTTCTCCCCTTGTCTTTCTCTCTCCATTCGCCTCTCTCCAGAAATAAATAAATAAATAAAATCTCTCAAAAGATAATAAAGGAAAGTAGGAAACTGTAAAAAAGATTCTCTTCTGACAAGGAAAAATATCTATATAAAAATGATTTGAGCACTAGCCAGTGTGGCTCAGAGAGTTGGAGGACATCCCATGAACATAAAGTTCACAGGTTTGGTTCATGGCCAGGCACATGCCTGGCTTGTAGGTTCAATACTTGTTCAAGGTATACACACAATGCAACCAATTGATGTTTTCTTCCTCAATTTCATATTTTCTCCCATTGTTTTTCTCTGCTACCCACTCTCTGAAATCAATAAGCCAGTCCTCTAGTGAGGATTTTTGAAAAATAAATTGAGGCGAATTCATGGACATGGGCAACAGAGTGGTGATTGCTGGGGGAGACAGGTATGAGGGGACTAAATGGTAATGGGGAAATACAGCGAAGATTAAATTTAAAATGAATCGATGAATTAAACGTTTATGATAACCTACTGAAAAATAAAACCTATTGGAACTGATGAGAATTCCTAACATTAGCTGGACACGTGCTCAACACAGAACAAGCGGCTCCTGCCCTATAGCCCAGCCGTTCCCATCACATGACTACGTGGGAAAAGCGGGGCTGTGGCGATGGGAACAGTTCCAGCAGCATAACACTGAAATGTTCCTGCAGAAACGCGCAGTGTGTTCAGGAAAACTCCTGAAATCTTACTCACTGAGCCACACACCTTGTTCCTCAAGGAAACATTTACAATTTTACCATGTCGACTACTCTCAAATAATTCTACAGATTCAATGCTGCCCCCACCAGAGCCCTAAAGGACAGGTGTGCTCTGTTGTGAATTCTAAAGTGTGGTCTGCATGACTCAAGATTAGAACGTTTTCATTTCTTGGTTAGTGGGGAAAATCCAGACTCTGGGCACAGACCAGTGGATTCAAGGTCAGCTCTGGAACTTTCTACCCATGGGACTTCAGCTGGTGCTGACCCTCTTAGCCTCACTTTGCTCATCTGTGAAGGAAGGGTGACATCTTAGAGCCGGCCTCAGAGGACTTGTGTTGGGATCAGTGGGTCAATAGAGGAAACGTGCTCCACACAGTGTCTGGGGTAAATGTCAGCTCTCACACTGACATCAGGGAGGAACAAATGTAAACACTAAGTCACACAGAATAAATCACCTCATTCCCAAGTCAAACAGCAGATTGAGTCTCACTGCCTCTGCCAACAGGAATGTTTGTTTCTCCTAAGTGCTGACAGAGTGTGCTTCTGAATTTGGCTCTGGTCCCCCTGAGATTTCTATCGCTTAAGATCAGATCATTACTCTTCAATGATTTCATTTACTGTTTCATGATCACCTGTGAGTCACAGTTACTGTGATGTTCTAATCCTAATCTGGGATATTGGAACTAAGGGTAGAGGAGGGTGGCGCCTGGGGGTGGGTGTTACTTATTCAGGTCATGCAGCATCTTCGGACTCTGTCCTTAGCAGGATACACAGGCATACATGTCCCCTGATCAGGTCTTGGGATGACTTCCCAGGAGTTGCCTAGGATTTTAGTCAAAGTGGTAAACACACACTAAGGGGATGAAAACTTCTTAGGGACAGGGACTTGGCTGTGTCTTGCTCTCCACAGCTGGCCGGGCTCCACTCTGGGCGTTCTCTGTCCTGGACTCGAGGTGCCGAGAGGGGAACTGAACCAGTGAGAGAAGTGACTTAGAGAAATCAGGGTCGCCTCTTAATCCTGAAACTTGACATATGACATTTATCTTGGATTTTAACAACCTTTCACTAAAAAGTCATGACTGGGATTATTGGTGCCCCCTTAAGTTGTTTGACTCTCTCTGCAAGTGGCAATTGGCCCATTCTCTTGTCCCACTGTGACCTACAGGCACTGGGGTTCGAGGGATATGTGTGTGTTTCACAGGAATAAAGAAAAGCAGGAGATGTTGAGATTGGACCTTAGACC
The DNA here is from genome assembly GCA_004026765.1 of Micronycteris hirsuta. Lineage (NCBI taxonomy): Eukaryota > Metazoa > Chordata > Mammalia > Chiroptera > Phyllostomidae > Micronycteris > Micronycteris hirsuta. The sequence goes on along the minus strand of PVJI01026591.1, from coordinate 6,012 downwards.
TCACACCTTTGACAGTCCCCAGGAGTCCTGTCACCAGGCAAAAGTTATGAACATCCTTCTGGTCGCACCCCCACCAGTCCCTCATCCTTCCAGAGCTATCTCCTCAACCAGAATGTCCCCTGACCTTTCTCGGGACAATTCAGCTCACTTCAGGGTTGACTCTTCCACCATGCAAAACCTGAACATGGAATTAGGCAATCAATACTTTTAGGTTCCACAAAATTGTAATTTCTTCAAAAATGTTCACCTAAAGTGACTACAGTAATAAAAAATATGTACCAATGAATCTTGTGGGGTCTATTTGTGTGTTTTTAAATTATATTTTATTGATCATGTTATCACAGTTGTCCCATTCTTTCTTTCTCCCCTTTATCCTCCTCTGCCTGGGACCCCTATTCTCTCCAGCACTCCCCCCACACTTAGTTCATGTCTGTGAGCCGTACATATACAATCCTTGGCTTCTCTATTTCCGATGCTATTCTTACCATCCCCCTGTCTATTTTGTACCTACCATTTTTCCCTGTACTTTTCCCCATTCTCCCTCCTCCTCCTCCCTGCTGCTTGCCTTCCATGTGATCTCCATTTCTATGATTCTTTTCCTGTTCTAGTTGTTTGCTTAGGTTTGTTTTTTCAGGTTCAGTTGTTAGCTGTGAATTTGTTGTCATTTTACTTTTCAAGGTTTTGATCTTCCTTGGCCCATATTTCTTTCTCTAGGCACACCTGTTAATGTTGTAAGGGGCAGAGCCTTAGGGAGTCTCCAGGGAGGGGCGACCCTCATGGCTGTGTTGTGGGGCTGTATGTGGGGGAGGGGACAGAGAGGGAACAATGGCGCCTATTTGGCTCTCTCCATGCTTTCAAGAGACTGGCAGTTTCTCCCACTGCCACAACCCCCACAGGTTTTGACATCAGTGGTTCTGAGGCTTTATTTTGTCCACTCTGGAACCCTGGGTTGTGCAGTCTCTGTCACTCCCCTGTTGTTCTCCCCAGTTTATCTGCAGGGAAATGTGGGACCACCTGGTCTGCCGGTGGTCACCTTGCCATGTGTCTTCTCTGCCCCGGCTGTGAGTGTCTGCTGTTCCTCCCGGTCTAGTTGATTATTGCTTCTTTATCTCCTTGGTTGTCAGGCTTCCATTCTGTTTGGTTTTCTGGTATTTCTGGTTGATTTTTGTTTTTAAATTGGTTCTTTCCTTCTTCTGGTTGCACGAGGAGGTGAAGCATATTTACCTATTACTCCACCTTGGTCAGATCTCCTATTTTTCTCGATATCAATACATAAAGAAGAGGCTGAAAGTACCAAGACTCAATAGGTCATAATAAGGAACATCCTTCCACTTCTCCACAGCATCTCCACGTTGGTGACAATATTAGGCCCAGACAAAAGGACCCTTTCCCTGGATCCACACCTCACATTTTAATGCTTTGCTTCTTATACCCCGTACACACACACTTGTTCATTAGGACCTCATGGGCTCTCGATGCTTTGCACACACATGCACAAGTTTTCCTTTGCTCAGTGATTGACTGTGGCCCACTTGGAGAGGGGTCCACATATCTGCACTTGGACTGGACGTGTGGAGGGAGCAACAGAAGGCTTGTGTTGGGGAGTGAGAAGAAGTATGACTGCAGTCACTGAAATGGCCATTTCTCGTCAGACTGGTCACTGATTTGGAAGAGAGGAGGGGCCTCAGGATCCTGAGCAATGGCAGCTCCTAAGAGCCCCAAGCAGGAGTGAAGAACCAGAGGTCAGCCACTGGATCGGGCAGCCCATAAATGCCCCCCAATTCCTCAGACTTGGCTTCTGGATCACATTGGCCCCACCTGCCTCAGGACACACTCGAGCTGCCCCAGTGCAGTCAGGGGGCTATTTATGAGTTTATGTGTTTCCCAGGTAATTCTCTTGTCTCATGATATAGTTGGGGAGGTCAGTCAGAGGGCATTTGCCTGCATTACTTGGGAAAGTCGCCGTGAATCAGTGGATTGTGCCAACATACCATCAACAGCCAGAGGACAAGGTTGATCAGAGCATTAAAAGTAATGTCAGAGACAGGGTTAGGGAAGCACTGGCTCCAGAGACCCCGGGACAATTCATGGTGAGTGTAGACCCTAAAGCGGGGGTTAACCCCTGAGAGACTGTCCATTGCTAAATATGTCTGATCTAGGCTGGTGAAAATGCACAGGGCTGGGAGGGAGCAAAGCACGTGAAAGCTGCCAAAAGGAACCAGGGAATGAAAATTTATGTGAAAGGGATCGAGGTAACATGAGGAGGATGGGAAGGTGTGACAGCATCTTTGACGGACAAGAAGGAAGATGGCCGCGAGATAGGGAGGAGAGGAGTCCACTTCCTCCTGCCAGCTGGGGAAACACCTAGCCGATTTTCTGAGGAACAGAGCGAACACCCAACGGTATTCCAGCATACAAGAAGATTGGCGACAAAGATTATAGGGGAAATTGGATAATCGGACGATAAGAGAGTGATCTGGAACAAGAAGGACGCCTGGGACCAGAGCGGGGAGCAAGGAGCGGGGAGCAGGGAGGACTTCAACCCCAGACCTGGCGACTGCTGGGTCTGCTACAGAATTCTTGGGAGAGAACCAGGTTGGGATGTGTGAGAGACCAGATGCTTATGAGGGCCAGTGGGAGTAAATAGGAAGAATTTTTTTAAAAAATAGGCACTCCCTGGTTGTTTGGAGAGGCCCCACCCCCAGCATCCTCTGGATCAGTGCACACCTGGCCTGCCCAATCTTCAGAAACACCGGGGTGAGTGCACAAATGGCCCTCGGCCGGTGGTGGCTGGCCCTTCCGTCAGGGGTGAATTGAAGACTGGATGAACCCGGTGACCCGCGGCCGGTTCCTGCTAACTATAGAAGAACTGGGAGCAATCTGCAACCAGCGGCCCCGGGGACGGTTGCAGCTTCCACAGCCAATCAAGGTGAATCGGGGACTGTGTTCAGTGACCCCTGGCTGGTCCCTGCTAACTTCAGAAGAACCGAGAGCAATCTGCAACCAGCGCCCCCCGGGACCAGTTGTGGCTTCTGCAGTCAATCAAGGTGAATCGGGGAGTGTGGGCACCGGTGACCCGCGACCCACTTGTGCAAACTCCGAAAAAACAGGAGCGGTGCACAAACGGGCCCTCCGGCCTGCGACACATGGGCACCAAATCCAGGGACAAAAGCAGGCAGTGAGCACAGGTACTCAGAGCTCATGCCCTGATGACCGGGGACAAAGTGCTGGCCACACAGTCCCTGTGCACTGAGCCCTGCAGGGCCGACTGGCTCTATACAGAAAGGCAGAGGAGCCCTGTTGAAGGGAGCTGTAGTGCTCACAAACTCTTGACTCAGTGTGGGGGTTAAACAAACCACCCAGAAGGGGCGTGGAGAGTTCATAGCATCTAAACTAGCAAGAAGGTGGGGGGTGAGTTGCCCCTAAGTGGTGCACCCCCAAAACAGCACAACACATCCAGTCTGGACTCAGAAGCACACCCAGGAACTGGGCTGGAGGCTGGAAAAGAGTGAAGAGTGCATCTCAGGAAGGGAGAAAAGCAAAACTAATATCTTCCCAGACTAACGCAGACCGGAAGACCAAAAGAACAGTCCTGGCCAGAAACTTTTAAAGCCAGACAGCAGAAGTTTCTTTTCTTTTCTTTTCTTTTTCTTTCTTTCTTTCCCCCCACCCTTCTTCCTTTCTGCCCTTATTTTTTTAATGCCTTCTTCCTCCCTTTCCTTTAGTATTCTTAGTCTTCTCCTCTTTTTATTTCTTATTTTCGTCTTAATTCATAAAAAATAGAAAAAAAATTTTTCTTTTCTTTCAATTCATTCTTCCTTTCTTCCCTTCTTTCTTTTTTTGTTCATCCTTCCTTCCTTCCTCTCCTTGTATTATTCTTTCTCCTTTCCTTCACTCCCCCTTTTTTTTTGCCATTTGCCTTTTGCCTTCTGCCTTTTGCCTTTTACCTTCCCCTCTGTTCTTTACCCACAGGTGAGACATTAAAACCTGGAGTTGTGAAGAGACCAGAGTTGGACCAGACAGGGGTCAGCCCAAAAAACAGAGACAGTGACACAAATTTAGCTTTGCTACTCCAGAGAACTTGCAAGGTGGGAGCAGTGAACACCAGTACACCAGCTGGAAGAGGAAATACATCAACAAAGGAACCACCAACACAAAACAATAGAAGAAGGTGAAGGAGGAAGAGGAACCCACACTACACTCAATCCAGGACCGAAGTGATAACACACCAATTGGAAGAGAAATTATGCACAACAAACAACTGAATAAGAGTAATTTAAGAAACAGAAGCTAGCAAGAAGAGTCTCAAAAACAATGGGAAGACAAAGAAACAATCCCCAAATGAAAGTAAAGGAGGAAGCCCCAGAAAGAATGATAAATGAAACAGAGGCAAGCCAACTATCAGATATTAAGTTCAAAGCATTGGTTATCAGGAAGCTCAAGAAGCTCGATGAGCTCGCAGAGAATTTCCAGAAACTACAGGGAAACTACGAGGAGCTCACTGAAAACTATGTCAACATGAAAAAGGAAATAGAAACTATTTACAAGGGCCAAGAGGATATGAAGAATACAATATCTGAACTGAAGAACACAATAGAATGAATCAAAAGCAGGCTTGATGAAGCAGAGGATCGGATCAGCGAGCTGGAGGACAAGGTAGAAAAAAACAACCAGAAAGAGCAAGATAGGGAAAAGAGACTCAGAAAGAATGAAGAAGTATTAAGGGAAATGCAGGACAACATGAAACATAATAATATTTGTATAATAGGGATACCAGAAGGAGAAGAAGAAGAGCTAGGGATAGAAATCCTGTTTGAAAAAGTAATGATGGAAAACTTCCCTAATCTGATGAGAGAAAAAGTCACACAAATCCAGGAAACACAGAGTCCCAATCAAAAGGAACCCAAACAGGCCCACTTAAAGACACATCATCATTAAAATGGCAAAATTCCAAGACAAAGAGAGAATCTTAAAGGCGGCGAGGCAGAAAAAGGAAGTAACATACAAGGGAGCCCCAATAAGGCCAGCAGCTGACTTCTCAATGGAAACGCTCCAAGCCAGAAGAGAATGGCAAGAAATATTTCAAGTAATGAGAACCAGAGGCCTGCAACCAAGGCTACTGTACCCAGCAAGGCTCTCAATTAATATGGAAGGCCAAATAAGGAGCTTCCCAGACAAAAGAGTCTAAAAGAATACAGCTCCACCAAACCAGCTCTGCAAGAGATTCTAAAGGGACTGATTTAACGAGAGAAAGGAAGAGAGAGAGAGCGAGAGAGAGAGAGAGAGGAACATGAATACAAAAAAATGGCAATGAGTAAGTACCTATCAATAATAACCTTAAATGTAAATGGATTAAATGCTCCAGTCAAAAGACCTAGACTAGCTGAATGGATAAGAAAGCACGACCCACACATATGCTGCCTACAGGAGACCCACCTCAGGACAAAAGACCTACACAGACTGAAAGTCAAGGGCTGGAAACAAGTTTTCCAAGCAAACGGACAAGAAAAAAAAGCCGGGGTAGCAATACTCATATCAGACAAAGTAGACTTCCAAAAAAGGGTCATAAAGAGAGACCCAGAAGGACACTTCATAATACTCAAGGGAAGAATCCCCAACATAGGAGCACCCAAATACATAAGGAAAATCTTGGAGGACTTCAAGAATGATATTGATAGCAACACAATTAGAGTAGGGGACTTCAATACCCCACTGTCAAATATGGACAGATCTTGCAAACAAAATATCAGCAAAGATATTGTGGCATTGAACAATACTCCAGATGAAATGGACTTAACTGATATATATAGAGCCTTTCACCCCAAAGAAGCTAAATACACATTCTTTTAAAATACACATGGAACATTTTCAAAGATAGACCATATGATAGGACACAAAACAATCCTCAACAAATTCAAGAAAATTGAAATCATATCAAGTATTTTCTCTGACCACAAGGGACTGAAATTAGAAACCAACCCAAAGGAAAAAACCCCGAAACACTCAAAATCA
>PVJI01026590.1:0-18689 GCA_004026765.1 Micronycteris hirsuta | reverse complement strand
GTGACTGTGCCTCCCTCCAGAGCCAGCCCTACGAGCCCAGCCCCATCCTGCCAGGCGCCCCACAGATGGGTCCCTGACCCGCCCCCGCCCCTCTGCCTTGTGAGCACAGGAGAGGCCACAGGGGGTCCCAGGCTCCCTGCACCGGGCACCACCCTGCAGAGGGCAGCCGTGTGCCGGCCAGCTGGGCAGAGCCCACGAGCCAGGGGCTGAAGGCTCCACATGCAGCCGGTCCTGGAAATGACCTGGACTCTCTGGGCCGGGATGTCAGCCGATGCCTGTGGCCAACCCCCAAGAACAGGGAAGGCTATGGGGAGTGACGGAACTTCCAGACCAGCAGCTGGGACCTGGAAACCCACAGGCACTCGACTCACGGTCCGTCGGTAGGAAGTGGGGGCTGGACAGCCGGCCGGGCAGCGGCATTGCAGCCCCGCACCCCGGGGACCTAAGAAACAGGCTGGGCCCTGGGGGGGAGAGGGGGGGGAAGGCGGCCCTCGGCACTCACTCTCTGACCACTGTGACCCACGAGGCCGGGCTGCAGGCGCAGACCTTACAGCCCATCTGGGCTCCTTGCTGCACTGTGTGTGCTGAGGGAAAAGCACACGCAGGCGGGCAGTGCATGTTTTACAGAAGGTTTTGTGTCACAGGAGGAGGTGGGAACCGACATTGTAGCCCGGGTGGCCCCCCAGCACAGCACAGGCCGACCAGCGCCCCTGGTGACAGGGGCCCAGCGAGGACACACGGACAGGACAGCCAGCCGCACAGCACCAGAAACGTGAGCTCTGTCCTCAGGGTAGACACTGACCAGCAGGGACATCCCTGTAGGGGTCCTGAGGAGCCCCAGGCAGCCACGTGAACCAGAGGCAGCTCTTTGGAGGAAAGAGCGGTCTGCGCTCACCAGACCATAAACAGTGGCAGCCATCACGGAAGAACGGACAGGGCCCGGGGGCGGGGCGTGCTCGAATCCGCTCAGGTGGGGAGAGTCCCGGCCATTGTAGGCCAGTGTGAGCCTGGGGGCGGGGAGCAGCAAGGTCTGGGTTTCCCAGACTGTGACCACAAAAGCCTAAGTCAGATGTCGCGTTTAACCACCTGCCAAAGAGCAGCCGCACTGTGACCCCTGGGGCAGAACCGCAGGGAGACACCTTCCCTCTCACACCCAGGAGACACGCGACAGGCTTCGGGTCCGACCCTCTGCATGTAAACTCCTCAGCCCGGCCCGCGGGGCTCCGTGGGGCGGGCGTCATCCCGCAAATGAAGGGTCATTCCTGGTCAGGGCACGTGCCTGGGTTGTAGGACTCGGTCCCCAGTCAGGGGCACACGCTGCAACTGATCGATGTTTCCCTCCCTCTCTTACTCCTCCTTTCCCCTCTCTTCAAAAAGAAATAAAATGAAATGTTTAAAATAAATAAAACACGGGGTCTCTCGCTGCACGAACCAAGTACCCGACGCGGGAGGCTGGAGCCAGCCCAGCAGGCCCAGCGGGGACGCGGGCTGTTGGGGGGCTGCTGCGCCCCAGCTCTGGCGCCAGGCGCCCTGACCAGATGCTCTGAAAGGGCAGCGTGTCTCCACCGCGTGGCACTTTCCAGGAGAAAGGCCCCTCCGAGGGTGAGTGCGGCGGTGCCCTCGCTGACCCACAGGCTCTGCTCCGAACGGTCAGCGGGGAGAGGCCCGCCGCCCTCGCCAGAGCTGTGTCTCCGGGCATCCGCCGCCCCTCAAGCACCACCACGCGCCTCTGGAGGGCTGTTTTCAGCAAACGGCACTCGGACAGCTTTACTTCAAGGGCATTATGCTGACAGCAGTGAGGATGCTGATGCAAACGCCCCGCTCCCGTCACTGGGGGTTTGCTCCCCGGCCATTCCTGGTGGGGGGAGGGCCGCACCCCGCACGACAGACTCAACGCAGCTGAGACGGGACGCACCTGCGGCATGGGCTGACGCGTCTCGCTGAGCTCGGCCTCACTGAGCTTCACAGATGCTGCCCGTTTTTTGCAATCGAAGGCGTGACCTCCAGCTGGCTTCACCTTGGGCCCAGCTCACCTGCGCCATCCCTGAGGACGCTGTCGCTGGAGCTCCCCACGCCCGAGGAGCTGACTGCTGAGCAACAGCTGCTGCGCGTCCCCTGGGGCCCTCGTGTGTCACGGGGACAACAGCAACACACAGCTGATGACCGAGAACCCTGTTCCTGCCGCCGACTTCCCCTTGGGCCCCTGGACGGACGATGCGGAGGCCTGCTGAGAACAGACCGCGGACGGCTTTTCTGTGCAACCGAGTTTCCGAAATGGTGCAAGACCATTTCCTGACCTCAACTTCACAGAGCCGTCAACTTCCGCTCAGGCCGGAGAGAAACCGGTGCCGAGTAGTGAGCTCCAGTCTCATGCGCTGGGGGTGGGGGGACCTGCTGAACTCGCTGACTGCTCACACCTTCAGCCCCTGACCAAAGCGAGACTGTTCCACGCTCATCAAACCTGTACGGGTTTGAAGCTGACACTACGTACCATATCTGGAGAACATCAGAAACACTCTTAAGAGACCAAATGTTTAAAAAAAAAAAAAAATTCAACTCTTAAGATGTAAAATTTCATGATGAATGAAAGAAAAATTTCTAAAATATTCCCTCTAATAAGTTTTATTTTTTGTTTTGAAAACGTGTTTAAAAACCCCAAAAGCCTCCCAGCGAACGTGGAGGCTGCGGCCGAAGCACGCACACACGCGTGCTGTGGCCAGAGAGGGCGCAGAGATGTGTGCGCCGTCGGCCCAGAGGGGCCGGGACGGCAGCCGCCCCCACCCACAGTGGCACTTGCGGGAGGACCAACACCAGCCCCTGGAGGACTAGGAGCAGAAGCGGACACCCAGGGGGCCACGCCTGGGGGGGAAGAAAGGCTGGGGTGAGCTGGGCTCGGGGCGATTTTGCCTGGGACAGGCCTCCACCAGCAACGACGGTGTGGCTGCACCGCAGGCAGGAGAACAGCAGTGTGGTGACCTTGAAAAGCCAGCGGAGAGACTTCTGGGCGACCACACCGGGAAGTGAAAGGAGGAAGCCAAGGGAGGGGCCCGAGTCACGGCCCTACCACTTGGCTCCCGCCTGACCTGCAGCCTGTGCGCGGGCCGCCGCTGAGGACAGGTGGGACAGGTGGGACCAGTGTCAGTGCTGCAGAGGGACACAACTCCCGCCACGTCCAGGACACAGATCCAGACGACCAGAGGGACTAAGATGTGGGGAACGTCGCCCTCACTCCAGAGGAAAGAGCCACTGCGACCAGCCCCCAAGGACAGGAGGCTGGAACTGCAGCGTGAAGTCCCAGGGCAGCCCTGCAACCGGGCTCCAGGGCCCCGGATGTGCTCGTAACGAACCACCACTGGGAAAGCCAGCAGAAAAACGGGACTTGTCGTCTAGAGCATTAAACGGAAAGCTCAGAGTTAACAACACAGCATCGGACACGGACGGCCAGCTGGGCACTCTGCATAGTGCGGTGAGGGGCAGAAGGCACGGGAGCCTGAGGACGACGGGCGACGGTTTAAAGGGTGAGAGGGTTCCGGGGGGGGGGCTCAAGGCACACGCAGTGCGATGTGCACGGAAACCTCGTAAAGAGCAGAAGAGGGGCTTTTCCGGCTGCACGTGCATGCATTTTACACAGGCCGACACAGCAGCAACCCCGAGTGGGCCACCAAGGGGGCCACGCAACACTGTAAATGTACACTGTGATCCCTAGATAACCCACTGAAAAGCAACGCCAAGAGTAATCAAAAAACACAAAAAATAAAATGGAATTCTAAAAAACCAAGTCATCCTGAAAAAGGGCAGACAGGCCCTGACCAGTGGGGCTCACTTGGGTGGGCGCCGCCCAGCAAAGCAGAAGGCCGCCGGTCAGATTCGCGGGAGGCGCGTGCAGCAGCCAGCCGACTGATGCTTCCCCCTCACCTCACCGTCTCTCCCCGCCTCCCCTCTCTCCAGAAACAAACGAATTCCGAACAAGACACAAAAAGGCTGGAGGGGGGCAGGTGGCGAAGTAACAGCTGCATCCAGTCCCGTGGACGAGAACGGCCTCAGAGCACGCAGAAGGCAGAGCCAACGGGAGGCGAGCGCCAAGCACACGCGGCCTGCGCGGCTGGCTCTGAGGACACAGCGCACGGACAGGCCACAGCCGAGTGCGTGCCGGGCCGCAGCCGGAGGAAGGCGAACCCGTGGCGCCCCGCGAGGGGCGTCTGCCCGGATGGAGGGGCCGGTATGCAGAGCAGCCGCGGGCACCGTGGCGCGTGGGCTTCTCCCGACGGCGCTCAGGGGAGGCAAAGCGAGGCCCGGCGAACTGGAGGGAGCAGGCCGGCCCGCCGCGCGCAGGGCCACAGCCTCACTCGGGCCAACACGGACGCGCCGCCGGCACGCAGCTCGGCTTCCTCCAAGGGCCACGCCCCCCCCCACTGAACGCAGGGGCAGCGGGTGAGCCTGGCGGACGTCGCTGGCAGGGCCCAAGGGCCCCAGCAGGGGGCCCCACAGCAACGTGAGTCCCAGGGTTTCTCGCCGGTAAGGGCTGATCAGGGCCTGTCTCTGATTTCCCTTCCAGAACATTTCTGCCGTGGGGGCAACCGACCTCACCACACAGCGACTGGGAAGAGGGGCGCACAGACACCGTGAGGCGACCGGCGAGCACGTACCTGTGTGTCCGGCCAGCTCCCGGCTCACACGCACGTTCCCTTCGCGGGTTTTCAGGTTGTAGATGGAGCAGATGTTGTCCAGGCCGCCGCAGGCCACGTAGTTCCCAGAGGGGGCGTACGCACAGGTCATGACCCACGAGGAGCGCAGAGGAATGGCGTGGACCTGGATGCAGAGAGGCAGCGGGCGCAGGCTCAGAAACAGCAGCGGCCGTCGTTTCGACAGCAACCGGCAGGCGCGGCAAGGCAGACGCAGCGGCGGCGAGACCAGGCCGTACCGCGCGAGGCCCTGACCACGGGACTTCCTTCCGGTCGTCACCGGCGGCCAGAGAGGCGCCTGAGCAACAGCGCAGCGTCCTAGTCGAAGCGCGCAGCGAGGGAAAGGAGGCCACGCGCCTTCACCCCAGCATGTCAGGGCTCGGCTGCTGGCGGTAGACGCCCTTCGTCTTAGACCATGACAGCGGAAAGCATGTCACCGGCCTGTCCAAATGGCTATGAAATCGCTGACAAGCCAAAACGTTTTCCTGAAGTGACCGCCCAGACGGTATCGTGACTGGCGCCCCTGCAGGCTGTGTCCAGGGCGGTGGCCCCCCACGCGCACTGAATGCTCGCCAGGCAAACACGCGGACTCGGGCCTCCCGGCCGGGCCAGGCCAGCAAGAGGGCTCTGCCTTCCGTGAGACACAACCTTGGGTCAGGTGTCTAAAAGATGTATTCACGCTTCAAGGTGAAATGCCATGCGGATTATGTCTCGTAAAAGGCGTACTGTGAACTAAATGAACAGCCACATCCCTCCATTTTTACACAAAACGTGAGATTTCCCCAGACAGGCCTAAAACTGGAACCCAGGTCTCCTGGACACACGAAGGAGCCACTGCCTGCCACCTGTGTGGTGACACAGTGAGAAACTAGGGCAGCCTCCGGGGCTGGGGGAAGCTGGTGCCGTGCGCCAGTGCGACCCTCGCGGCCCCCGCCCGCCCTGCGGTCTGAGTTTCCAGTAAGGCCTGGACGGTTTTGCAGGGAAGGGCCCTCTGCAGCTCCTACCTTGTTGGTGGTGTAGCTGTCCCAGATGATGAGCTTCCCGTCCTGGGAGGCGCTCACAAGGAGCCTGTGGGGAGACAAGGCGGCCTGTTAGAGCCACAGCAGCTTGGCAGCCCCGGCGGCAGCCCCGACTCGGGGTCAGGGGTCCCGGGGCTCCACACTGCATTCGCTGGAGACCAAGCACACGTGTTCATGAGCCGAAAGAAAAGAGGCCTCGTTGCCAGGCCGACTCGGACAGCGTGGGAGCAAGCACTTCCACAGAGGGCCGTTCGGACCCGAGAGCGCCCGGTGTCTCAGGCAGGCCAGGCCACCAAGGCACGTGCCTGGACGTGAGGAAGCGACAGGCCCGAGATGTTCCAGACACAGGAAGCGTTTCTCTCTCGCACACAGAGCCGTGCCAGCTGCCCAGAGACACGCAGGAGGCCGTCCAGCCACCTGCTGGCGGGGCGATGACTGACCACGGGGGCGGCACTGGGTCCGCAGGAGAAATGACCAACAGGAAGTGCCTCCTGTTTCCCACTCCGGCACGTGTGCTCAGCGTGGGGCTGCGTGTGGAAGTGGCACTCTGCTGTGCGGTGTGACCACGGAACAGTACCAAAGGACTTCCAAGCCAGAGTTAGCGAGGGGCCCGTGCCCTCGGGACCTCAGCCGCAGGAGAGCTGCGTACGGGATGGCGGCAGGCCCCATCCAGCATAGATGTGCGTCAGTGCGGTGAAGAGTGATAGAGTTTTAATTTTAAAGATTTTATCAAAACACACAGGTTTTAACCATTTCAGCCACAAGAATACTGGGCTTCTCGAACTGATTGAAACCTGGAGGTAAAACTCAAGCCAGTCTGATAACCTGGACACTTTCCATCCAAACACACGCCTGGCACACCCAACACACACTTCCCTCACCGGGAGCCAACAGCAGGTCCGGCACGGAGGAAGGACTTCCAGCGCCGTGTTCCAAACCTTACTGCAGAACTGGCCCAAGTGCCATTAGCTGTCAGACACGCTTCCTTCAAGCAAACCCCTGCGACATCGCCCATCGGTCTCACACCAGACTCACAACTGACGCCTTCTGGGAAACAAGGCGGGGCCTCCTCTGCTGTCTGCCTCCCTGGACCAGACTCGCCCTCTGGCAAGGTCACCTCCGGGAAGGGCTCCCAGACAGAAAGCTTAGAATCTGCTGATGCGCAGAGGTCAGAGGGACACTAATGCCCGCTGATCCTCCAGAGGTGAGAAGAAACTCACACCCCATAATCCCGGGGAAAACCACTGGAGACCGGGATCCACTGTCTCCCAGGACCTTCTGCCAACCCTCGCGCAGGCACCGGAAGCACAGCCCAGCACAGTGCAGAGGCTCGGGAGCCAGGAAGGAAGGTCCTGGACACTGAGCAGAGGCCAGGGGTCGGGGGGCCAACCCCGAGGACCTCAGGCGCTTCCCTACTCAGAGGACAGCGGCTCCTGAGCCTCGGTGGGTTAGTGGGGTTTCAGTTGATCATACTGAGTCTGCAGCAGACTTTAGAAAGTAGAGGAAGAGTTTAACAGTTATCAGGTCACTGAGAGACTCGAAATGTTACAAAAAGCAGAACTTAAGTGTAAATAATTCCATTACACTGGTGAACACATACATCGAGACTATAGAGAAATGCCCGCTAACGCACGGACACGCACAAGCCCTTCCTGGGGGTCTCTCTGCGGCTGCAAAAGCCCAATGGCCGCTGGCCCGTGCATCCGGGAGCGTCCACATGGACCCGACAGACTCACACCACGGCCCGCGTGGGCGAGCGTCTCCTGCAACGGCCTCTGTGCAGGTGGGAGACGCAGAGACGACACGCCGAGTCCAGACACCCAGAGTCTCACGGGCCTGCTCTGCACACCCCGCCCCTCCCCCTCCCACTCCCAGGCTGTCCCGGCACAACTGGGCCTGAGCTGGCAGGCGGTGCTCAGGCCTCCCATGAGCGTATCGGGAGCCTGGCGGGTCTGGGCCACCCGCCCCGCCTCACCTGAGCCCCCGCCTCACCTGAGCCCCTGCTGCACGCCTGCTGCTCTGGCCACACACCCACCTTCCCGCCAGGAACACAGTTGCCTGCATCCGGCCTGCAGCCCCCAGTCCCCTTGTGGGGCTCGGTGACTCATGGCCTCGTCAAGAAGTCTGCCCAGGGGCTGAGGCCTGAGGAACGGCTCCAAGCACCAGCTGGGGGCACGGCCGGGCCATGGACGTCCAGCCAGGACACTGACGCCCCCTCAGGTGGAGGGAGAACCGAGCAGTTGTGGCCTGTCTGGTCGTCACCTACTTCGGTGCGGCACTTCCCCACGTGTAACACACCCCCACGGTTCTGTGCACACCACACAGAGGGGTGCATAAGATGGCCTCAGAAGTTTCAGCACAAAAGTGTGCATTATACACGGCAAGATACGGAGCGTCAGAGGTGGGCTGACCAACAAGGGCATTTTCCTTCCGTGCTCCTCCTGGCCACAGCCCTCACCTGCATGGCCACAGCTCGGGTCCGCCCTGGGGAGGCTGCGGGCCCAGCGCAGAGCCACAGATGGGGCGGGTCTCACTCTCCAGAAGAACAGGCAGTTCCACCCACAGAGAGAAACCCGTGCTGCAAAGCCCTCTGATGGTCACACACCACGCACAGTGCCACGGGAGGGCCGGTGTGTGAGGAACCGACTGGGTGTCTGGGGAACATGTCCTCGTCACAGGGGCACCCGGCACTTTGTTCAGTGGTCTGGGGGGGCGGCCTCGACAGGAAGGAAAGGGCCAAGCAGAGAAGGCATCGGCGCTGCTGCAGGCCCGGGAAGGTGATGGAGATGAGCCCCTGGCCTGGGCGGCTGAACACAAGGCAGGTTCAGGAGAGACGGTGAGCGCAGGATGGGGTTCCCCCGACCGGATGGGGGGCCGGCGGGCCGGGCAGCTGCTGAGACACGCACTCCACGCTGGACGCAGCTCCGGGGAGGGCCAGCGGCACACCGTGTGCACACGCCGCTGCGCCGATGCTCAACCCGCTCAGCCCTCCCAGCTGGCACCGGGGCCTGCAGCCACGAGCCCCGGCTGAACAGCCTGACACCGCGGGGTCGGGACCCTGCCCACGGCCCCGCAGACACTGGACTGGGCACTGGGAGAAGGAAGGGGAGGGGAGCAAAGGGCAGAGCGGACAGGGACTGCCGAGGGTGGTGCAGAACGGGGCCGGAGCCAGCGGAGTGTGCACAGACGGGGCGTTGTGCCTGTGACCCACACTTGGCCTCCTAGACGTTCGACCGACGTCCTCACTTTCCTTCACAGGCACAGCGAACGCACTCGGGTGCGTTCCCCTGGAAGCCAGAAGAGCCCTCGACTTCCTACACCAGCACACACCTGGAATCCGTGCCCCAGTGCATGGCGTAGATTTTGGCCAAGTGCCCCCGCAGTGTCCTCCGGGTGCGCATCTGGATCCTCCCCACGGGGTCGATGTTGTTTGTGATCTGAAAAATGAACGTCCCTGCAGGTCACCCTCTGTGGCAGAGTCACCTCCCCGCAGTCTTGGCTCTGCGGCTCCAACTGTGGTGCCAGCCCCGCCCCGCCCGCATGGCCGCTCCCCACGGGGGTCTCCCGTTCACGGGGCGCCTGCCTTCCTGCCGTGGTGCCCATGAGACCCAGCACTCAGGCCTTAAGAGCTCCTGTCTCTCCGCCTCGCCCCTACCCAGCAGCCCGGCCGCTCCCGCCTCCCGCAGAGCAGGCAGCCCGTGCATCCGTGCCGACCCAGCCGCCAGCTACCGTCCACTCCGCACCAGCGCTGCCGCGGCGCAAACCTGCATGTGCCCGCCGGCTCTGCCCCGAAACCAAGGGCAGGACTGGGGCAGACACACGGACCGCGGCATCAGAGGAGCGGGGGCCAAGCACTGCATTGGAAGCGCGTCTCGGCCGTCCCGCCCAGGTTGCTCCACACGGCACAGCCTCCCTCTGACTTATTGGTTAAGACCGGTTAGCGTGCATCTCATAAACACTAGGACGCTGCAGAAAACGCATCCTCGGCACAGACAGAATTTTTCTTCCACATTCGTGCCCAACTCTTTGGACACAAGCAGTTTTTCAATGGGGGACGTTCACCACTTCCACGTACATAACGCAGGGGCACCGAGCGCGCTGACGCATCATGGGGAACCACCTGACCTCTTCCAGAACACTCCTCCACCCCCACGGCCACTAGGCACTCACTCCCTACACCTCCTCAAGCACCTGGCCACCACCGACCCACTTCCAGTCCCTGGGGACGGCCCTCACCAGCACGTTTCTGCCGTTCGCTGGTGCTGCAGGGAGCGGCCAAGCGGCCCTCCTTCCCTCGGCCGACCTCTGCTCCACCTTGCATGTTTACCGCCACCTGTCTATTGTCGTCCAGTCACGGACCCGGGGATGTTGCCGCAGCCCGGCAACAGGGAGAAGAGCTAACTAAGGGCCTCTGTGCACAGAAGCGTCCCAGCACCATGGCTCAGGCCCCCTGGGTGTGTATCTGGGAGTAAACTGCTGGTCGTCACGGAGGGCTAACCAAGGATCTGCCAAGTAAACTTCAGAGATGAAAGCTCCGAGGCAGAGTCCTGTCCGGGCAGCTCCGGGGGTTGGAGCGCCATCCCGCTACGCCATGCCTGTGAGCTCAACCCCAGGTCAAGGCACAGACAAGCACCAACCCAGGATGCATCACTGAGTGCACACCATGTCTGTGTTTCCCTCTCTCCCCCTCAGACAAAAACTTCCAAGGCAGATCTGTTGAAGGAGAGGACCTCCAAAACGCCTTCCTGCAAGGCTGCGGCATTCTGCCCCCAAGCGAGTGCCTGTTTAAGGCTCAAGAGACAGTTCTCTCACCCTACAGACACTGCTTCCCACGCCAGCAGGAGGGGCTTCAGAGGGGAAGCGCCCAGCCCCAGCTCCCATCCCTGCTGCGCAGGACAAGCAGAGCAGCGCCCGGACCCGGGGCCCGCAGGAGATGCCGCCCCTCCCTGCCAGGCAGGCGCTGGCCGGCGTGTGCTCACCTGGGAGAGAGTTGCATCTGCACAGGCTTTCCGGGCGTCCTGGAAAGAGAGCGACAAAGAGGAACTTGGTCAGGTCTCAGGTGCACCCTTGCCTGCAGTCCCCGGGAGCCTCCGCACACTGCCGCAGCCAGAGCCAAAGGTGGGCAACAGAGGGCACCCCGACCCTGCCCCCCACAACATGGGCCCAGGGGGGAACTGTCCTGGCAAAACGCGGCCTGCACCCAGCCCACACTCGCCACGTGGATTAGGGACCCAGGGTGCTCCAGGCCACAGACCACGGCACCCCATCAGCCTACCCCCAGGGGCCACAGAGGCCTCAGCCGTCCTGGGGGACACCCTGGAAGCCAGAACTGGGAGCTGCCTGCTGCCCTGCCTGCCGAGGCCCTGCACCCGCCCAGACCCGCACACCCACCCCCCTTCGGTCTAGCGGCCCAGGAGCTCTTCTGGGCCAGCTGAGAACCGTCTGCACGCCAAACCACCACGGGTGCTCGACCCGCAAGAAAGGGCAAAGGGCCTGGTGTCGCTAGCTGGCGTTACCTGTGCTCTTGTCTAGGAAGTGCTCTGGTGACACAGGTGACAACTACAGCGGGATGGACCAAAGCAACTTAAAATGCTTCACTGTCCCTGAGTGACCACAGTTACCAGAAAATCAAACCCTGAAACCTCCGCTAGTGTCCGTATCTTACGAGTGGCCACACGAGGAAGGACAACGAAACAACGGTTTCTGAAGGGCTGAGACGTGACTTCCCAGGACAAGAACGACCGTGCCCCATTAGAAGCGTGTTTCTGCTGGGCAGTCGCCCCACGGGCTGCTTTCACACGGCGGCTGGCCCCCAGTGGCTTCCCCACGCATCCTTGTGCGGGGCGGGAGCCCTGGGACACCCTCCTCAAGGGCACACGCTTCCCTGCTGATGGGTGTTACTCCAGGAAGCTGGTGGGAATGCTCACCAACCAAGAACATGGGAACTGATTTGAGAGGGGACCATAAACGCTCCCAAGGTCTAGGTTCTAGCTCCCGCTGAACTCATGCTGCGCAATCAGTCACACAATGAAAACACAGGCACTCCTGTGCCACCTGGGGCTGGCGGGGGCGGGGGGGAGCAGGTGCAGGAAGACGAGAGCCTTGGGCCTTTCCGCAGTGAGTTCTGCCCGTCAGGTACAGAGCTTGAGATTGGCATCCGCACACCCTTCGTATGCATGCTGCCTGTGGCTTTTAGTTTTAAGGAAAAAACAAGAATTCCTTAAACGGAAAAATGAAGCATGGGACTTAAGCAACTTCACCCGGACTAGTGCCCAAAAATTAAAGTGGGGTCCTCCCCGCAGCTGGCCACACTGACACAGCTGAGGAGCAGGAAGAGGGTGTGCAGAGTGTGCAGACTTGGCGCAGGCCACGCCCCGCCCAGCCCAGCCGCAGGACGGCAGGCAAGGCGTGGGCACGTGCCCGAGATGGTCCATCCCTGCAGCCGCTGCCGGCCAGACTAAGCGTCGCCCACCATGCAGGGTCCAGTGCAAACGCTGCCCAGTCTGCGATGAGAGGTGTCACTGCAGGTGACAGTGCCCCTCTTCTGGCCCCTTAAATCAGGGACTGCATCCAAACCCTTACCTAACCTGTCAGCCTCACGCCCCCCTCTGCCCCACAACAGTGCTGCTTCGGGCACCAGCAGGCACGGCCGTTCCCTGAGGGCACCTGTACACCGTGGTGTTTTTGTCACCGACCCCGGCCTGCATGCTTCCTCACAGTGGAAAGCAGGCGAGACAACCCTCTAGGGTCTCGCAACTTCAGAGCACCACCAAGGAAGAGAGTAGCCCCTGCGCCTGGCCACCGCATCCTGTCCTAGGCGCCCCCGTGCATTACGAGGCCTGCGTCCCTTGGGCAACAGGAGGAGGCGGGGTTTCTACCCGCTGCAAAAGGAAGCCCCTCCCCGCCGTGGCACAGGGGACGCCCCAGCCTTTGCTGCCCCTGCGCTGAGCGGACACCAGCAGCTCCCGCTTCCGAGGCTGAGCCCAGGCAGAGGGTGCGGCCGGCAGCCCCGCAGGCCCCGCCAGGAGCCACAGTACACGCCAATGGGGCCGCACCACCCAGTTCTCCAGACTTCCTGTGGAAGGGGGTGCAAAGCAGGAAGACGTGCACCACGTGTGCAGCGGGTGGGGCGTGCCGACTCAGATACAGCTCACTAACGAGGACTCCCACCCGTGGCCTGCAGGGCAGCCCCGCCCCCGGGGAGGACTGCCAGCACCCCCCAGGCCTAGGGTGGGCCCAAACCTGGAGACTGTACCATGCCGACGTCCAGCCCTTGTTTTTTGCAAGGACAGACGTCTTTCACCGAAGCCACACAAACTTTATTTCTCTGAACAGATCTGAATTCAGTATATGCGACCAACCTACAGTTGTCAGAAAACCAAACTTCTGGTTTCTGCGTTTCAGAGGGTCGAGAGCCCTGCCCTGCTGCACAAGTCCGACCAGAGCAAAGTACAAACACCCTGTCGCCTTTGTTCTGTTTTTTAAAGATTTTATTTATTTATTTTTAGAGAGAGGAGAAGGGAGGGAGAAAGAGAGGGAGAGAAACATCCATGTGCAGTTGCCCTCTCACGCCCCCTACTGGGGACCTGGCCCGCAACCCAGGCATGTGCCGACTGGGAATCAAACCAGCGACCCTTTGGTTCGCAGGCTAGTGCTCAATCCACTGAGCCACGCCAGCCAGATGCCCTTGTTTTTATTGAGCTGCGGCAGACCTTTCAGATGGTAAGATCTGAAACTCTTACAGCAAAAGGACATTTTCTGTTTCCCCCATGGCCGATCTCAGGCTGGCTACCTATTCTCAAGTTCATGAAAACGTTGGCCAATGCCTCTTTCTCCAGCTACCACCGGGCTTTCAAATGTAACCAGTCATTTAAAAGAAAATAATGGGGGCTGAGTGCAGGGGCAAAGCGGGCATAAACAATAAAATATTAAAAAAATAAAAGATAAAAGTAAAAGACAGTGACGAGCCACCACCGTCACAGTGCCCTGAGGACGGAGCTGGGCCTGTGTTGTGCCGTGGCGTCACGAGGGCCCCGGCCTGGGAGCCAAAGCAGCTGGGAGAAAGGAAGGACCGTCGTCACACGGACAGAAATCGATCTGCGCGTGGCGAGAAGTGTTCTCTGGCGAGTCCCCCTCTTTCCGTCATTCGTCCCATCAACGGTCTGAGCACAGAAACGCCTGCTTGAGGCTAATGTCTCTCTGGGAACTATGCATCAAAAGCCCTGCCGGACAGCCCTGACCGGCCTGGCTCCGTGGGCGGGGCCTCGTCCCCGAGAGTGAAAAGGTCGCCCATCTGATTCCCGGTCGGGCTACAGGCCTGGGTTGTGGGTTCCGGCGTGTATGAGAGGCAACCAGTCAGAGTTTCTCTCCCTCTCTTTCCCCTTCCCTTCCCCTCTCTCTATAAAAATAAGAGAGTGAAATCTTTAAGAAATTTCTCTTTAAGGCACTGCGTTACGAAACTGGAGGAGAACAGAACTAACTCCTTTCAAATCCACTGCTCTTCCCTTCTCACAATTTCTGGGCTGCGAGGCCGGGCAGCTCAGCGGGTCGGAGCGCTGTCCCCGTGTCCTAAGGCTGGGCGGTGCGTCCTTGGTCCAGGCGCACGGAGGAATCAACTGACGAGGGCATAACTGAGTGGAACAACACTGTCTTTCTGTCTGTCTGCCTTCTCTGCCCCTCCCCCCCTCCCTCTCCCAAGTCAATCCATCAAAGAGAAGAGAGCCCTGGGCCCCGCGAAACACGTGTCAGTGGCAGAGCTGCGGGTGTCAGAACTCGGCGCGTGCTGCTGTGCGTGCGGGCGGGCGGCTCGCACGCGGGTGTTTCCGTCTCCAGTCGATGCGCCTGCTCGAGCAGCCTGCGCAGGCTGTCGGCTCGAAGGGCCTCTGTGAGGAGTGCCTCTTTTCAAAACCAGAAACAGAGCAGGCGCTGCTAAAACACCTCCCACTGTTGTTAATACCCTTCCTTTCCACCACGTTTCCGGCCCTCCACAGTCACAGAGGACGGAGGCAGACGCCACACCCTACAGTGACCAAAAGGTTGTCACAAAGCTCCAGTGCAGGCTCTGGCCAGGCGGCCCTGCTGGTGAGAGTCTCATCTCGACCCGCCCACGGTTCGGGTCTGCTGCCCGGTCAGGGCACACACCAGAGGTGACCAGTGAGTGCACCGGTAAGCGGGACAAGTCGCCATCTCTCCCTCTCCCTGCCCCCATCGGTAAATAAAAGAAAGAAAGAAAGAACATAAAGAAAGGTGTTTTATAAATGATGAGAGAACACTGGGCCTGTTGCCAGCGTGTCCCAGGCCCGGGGAGACGCGGTCTCAGCCCCAACGCCACACCGCCGTCCTGGAGCCCCGGCTCCCCAGGTCAGGTCCCGTCGGACCTGAAGTGCACACGCCAGCACGAGCGAACACACGCAGTACGTACCCTGATCTGGTTCTTCAGCTGCTCGGCCTCCTGCCGCAGCTGGTCCAGCTCACTCATCTTCTGGCCTCAGGAGCTCTGGTCGCCTCCAAGGGTCGGGTCTGAAAGAGACACAAGCACAGCTGACACCCGGCTGAGGGAGTGCTGGACCCTGGAGTCGGGAGAGCCACGGCTTCTGTGTAACCCGGAGACGCTGACAGGCACCAGAACGGACGGGACGCCCCCAGGGCTGGGTCATCCAGCACCGTCTCTGTCACTCGCTAGCTCTGTGCAGTGACAACGCCTGACAGGTCACTCAGAGACGGGGGTGGCCTGAAAAAGGAAAACTGTCTCGAGACATGTTTCAGGCAGGATCTGGGTTTCGCAGGAGAGCCACAGCAGCTGAGGCTGACGTTCAGATGGGGTGACCCAGTCAAAGGGTGACCCAGGCCCAGAAGCAGGGACAGCAGTGGCTGGGCCCCAGGGCCGCCCGACGCCAGCACACGCACAGGGCTCTGCAGGGCTCGGGGAAGCATTCCGCCAGCCCCTGGGGCCTCAGCAGACGAAGCACCAACCCCGCAGGCCCGACAGGCGGGCGCTGCGAGCAGGACGTGGCCCGGGGCAGGCCCACTGCGCAGCTCTCTGGGAAGGCACGTGCCCCACCCGGTCTCAGAGGCAATTCCGGTCCACGCCGCTGCTTCCCCGGCGTGGGTGCCGGCGGGAAGCGCGGCCACTGCTGCACGAGCCTCGCGACCGTCGGGGACTCCCTCTGCCATGTGCAGGTGTCAAGTCCAAGGAGGATGACTTGCAACGTCACCACAGGAAACAAGAGCAGTGTCGAGAAACCAGGAAGTAATTTAAAAATAAAAGGCCGAAGTGCCCTCTCGGGCTTGGGGCCGCCAGTGCTCCCCCTGGCCCAGTGCCTCCCAGCGCGTCTGAGCCCGGCCCTTTCAGGCTGCGCCCCCACCCCCACCCGCACCCCACCCCCTGGTCTGCGAGGAAGCCTCCTCGAGCAGACACTCCGAGTCGCCGTGAAGGAAACACCTGCCCGCGCCATCGGGAGGCACGAGAACTCACTCTCCGTTTTCATCCACCAACAAAACTTTGGGTCCCAATCCACACACCAAAACACGAAGGTGATTTTCAAGTCGAGGCCTAGACCCAGGAGACTCCTCGGGGTCTGGGCGGAGGGCGCGCTCTGAGGCGCTGGGGTCTTCAGGAAAGACCAGCCTCCAGCAGCAGGCGGGGTGACCCCCGAGACCCTGAACTGGACCGTCCCCTCTCACAGGGTGGGGTGGTCCTTCCTCCAGCTCACAGAAGGCTGTGCGCGGGGCGGCCGCCTGCGCGCCTCCCCGCTGAGAGGCACCACCAACGCAAGGCCTCTGGTCTTCAGCCGCGAGCAGTGCGACGGCCCCACCCGCTCCTCCGCGGGCGGTCCGCCACGGGCCAGCCGGCACAGCCTCCTGACCGCAGCCCCTCGCAGACCCTTGCCGTCGGCCAGTCTCAGTTACGGGCTTCGAAACCCACGCTCGCTGCCTTTAAGGAAAGGGTCACTCACATTTCCACTTGCGAGAACGACAAGGGTCCCGGAAGTCTCCACTAAATCTACGCAAAGTCTAGGGAGAGACCTGCCGTCAGACGTGTAAAGGGTTCTAAGTCACACTCTATTCTCCACGTCAAAGGCACGTTTCCTAAAACGAAATCTGGAAATCAGTTTTCTGTAGACAACAGTCACCGATGAAGGGCACGGCCCAGAGCCCCTGGCCATGTGCACACACACCCACAGGACGGCCCCTGGGCCCCAGAGGACCAGCACAGGGCCCCGGGCATCCCGGCCCGCCAGAAACACCGCCCCCCGCGGAATCGCGCCCTGTCCCTCCCTCGGACACCGGCTGTCTGCCAGCGCTCCTGCGGCGGGGGCGCTCTCTCTGGGCCCACAGAAGGGCACAGCTATGCTCAGGGGAGCAACACATGGAAATGTCACCAGCGGCTGTTTCTGGAGAAGGGCACAGGAACAGCCTCTACCATCACGTCATCTCCTGCATCACCTACTTCCTCCTCAAAGGCGTTAACAGTTCATCTGGGCCCTGGACCCAGGACGCGCTCACACTTCCCGCACACTTTTTAGTGGAGGGAGGCTAGTTAACGCTTTTCGTACCGCTCATGAGTTTTCTCGTGTTTCGTGCGCCATCTGTTAAGGACCGCATCACGAGATGATTTAATTAACATGCAGTTTGCCTGATATCGTGCGGTTCCTGGCGTACGTCTTAGAGATTTCTACACAGCACGAAAGGTGTTAAGTTAACCTTCTACCAGGTGAGCTACCACAGGTCACTGAGAACAGCGTGAAGACGGGAGAGAAATCTGGGGAGCTGCTTCTCATATGTGAAATGCAAACAAATCTGTAATAACTGTAGCTACAAGGAAGCACACACCAAAGCACATCATAATTCCATCATCCAAGGTTAAAGAGGAGGAGAGAATCTTAGAAGCAGCAAGAGGAAAGAAGACAGTTACCTACAAAGGAATTCCCATAAGACTGTCAGCTGATTTCTCAAAAGAAACCTCATAGGCAAGAAGGAGCTGGAGAGAAGTATCCCAAGTTATGAAAGGCAAGGACCTACATCCAAGAATACTCTATCCAGCAAAGCTCTCATTTAGAATGGAAGGGCAGAGAAAGCACTTCCCAGGTAAGGTCAAGTTCAAGGAGTTCATCATCACCAAGCCCTTATTACATGAAATGTTAAAGGGATTTATTTCAGAAAAAGAAGATCAAAACTATGCACAGTAAAATGACAACAAACTCACAACTATCGACAACCAAACCTAAAAAACAAAAACAAACTAAGCAAACAACTGGAACAGGAACAGAATCACAGAAGTGGAGATCACACGAAGGGTTATCAGTGGGGGAGGGGGAGAGAGGGGGAAAAGGCACAGAGAATGAGTAGCGTAAACAGTAGGTAGAAAACAGACGAGGAGGTAACAACAGTGCAGGAAATGGAGAAGCCAGAGAACTTACATGTGTGACCCATGGACATGAACTAAGGGGGGGGGAATGCAGGTGGGAGGGGGGTTCAGGGCAGAGGGGAATAAAGGAGGAAGTGGGACAACTTTAATAGCAAAATCAGTAAAATACACTTAAAAAAATAAAAGAAAATATGCTTTCTCCTAAAAAGCGTAAGCAGCCTAACATCAGGTTCCTGAGAACTGCTGCCCTCCGCTGCCGGCACTTCGCACGGACCGTCAGGGGCGCCGAGGGCCTCACTTACGCTGCCTCGCTGCCGCTCTTCTCCTCGCTGCCCTCGGGCCCCAGAGGCTCTGGCAACCCCACCACCAGGCCCGGGGCCTGGGCGCCTTCCCCCTCCTGGGTCAAAGTCACCGCTAAGCTGCGGCCGAGCTGACTCAGCGAGCCGACCTCTAATCCACTAAGACGGGGCCTGCTGAGCACTGCCCGTCCGTCCGTCCCCTGTGACCCACGGCCGCCCCGGCTCTGCTCGGGACTTCTGTGTGGGAAGTGCTTCGTGCAGGAACGGAAGAAACAGACAAGCACGCAGGTGAGGTGACCCGAGTCCACGTCAGAGCACACGC
>PVJI01026589.1:0-18837 GCA_004026765.1 Micronycteris hirsuta | reverse complement strand
CCACTGTGCTTTGTGTTTTATTTCCTGTCATGTAATTCTGTTCTACAGACTCTTAAACAGATGCGCTTCATTATCACCTAACGTCCCTCACCCCTTTCAGTTAATATGATATATAAATTTAAGACCAAGTATTAACATCTCCAAGACAATTGGTATTTTAATAAAGGCTTTATATATCCCCAATAAAGTACTTGTAACTATCAGGAGGATCTAGAGCTACTTAGCCCCGGCTAGATTACCAGGAACAGATAAAAGGTGCTGCTGTATTGCTGAATTCAGGCCTCATATATTAACCTCTTTCTGCCTTAATTCTGACCATATCATCCCAAAAGAGCAGATGTCTCACATGAAGAGTTCCTTTCTTTTGTTTTTTTTCTTATAAATATAGAGGACAAAAGTGTTTACCTTTCTAGCAGTGTCAGCAGAAGGGGATGGGGACCCAGAGCAGGTTTGCTTCAGGCTGGCTGGTAGTGTGTAGGTTCTTGAGTTCACATAGGAGAGATTTCACAACACAAGTCCAGATGATTTCGGGAGTAAATTTATTAAAACTGGTGGCCATGAAACAAAGGAAGGGCAGAGGATAGAAGAAGCAACAGGAGAGAGCCTAGGCAGTGCTCCGCTTTGGCTCTCCAGAAACGTTGTAGGAAAGGAGTCAGCCCAGGCAGGCCTGCTTCTAGCTCACTGGCAAGTTAAGTCTCAGTGACAGAAGTGATCCAAAGCAGGGTTGCTTTTAGCTCATTGAAAAGTCAGAGCAAAAGGGGGCCCTGGAGACACGTTCAAGAGGTGAGCACTGGATGAGCTGCCACTGCCCACTTCTCCCTTGGTTGCAAGTCCTGTGGGAACCCTTAGAGTTTAGGAGAAAGAAAATAAAAATTTCATGCCCTAGAACAGGCTTGGGCGTGCTCAAGAGTGAGCCCACCCTGATATCCTTTGTCTTGGGGTTTTTTATCTTTCCTCCCCACAAAGATTCTTAAGGGAGGATTTCAGCAGATTATTCATCAGTTTCCAGGTGCGTTTTTAATATGCCAATGAATCAAAATGAGTCCAGGGAAGAGTTTGGGATTCTTCTTTGGTTGGCTTTACTGTTTTATTTTTATCTTGGGTCTGTCTGGCTCTAATTGAGTTTGTGTCATTTGTTCCCTGAAGGTCACCCATACTTTGGTTTGGCTGGCACAAATGGCAATAATTGGGTCTCTGTTCTCTAAATCATCTTAAGTGCAGGGTGATTTAAGCTATTTATTCTCTTTTCAGGGAGGAGAGGTATAAACCATTTGTTCTCAAGTGTCCTTGGGTAGGGAAGACAAGATCTTGTGATTCACTATCTGGCTGTAAATTGACCAAATTTCTTGGCCTGGTTTTATTATCTTGCCTCACTTTCCCCATTTCACAAGCCCAGGAATTATCCTAGCTTCTTAGTTTCCTGCCTCAGCAATCTATCACTCCTCTCACACAGCAGGCATCACCTCCTCATGGAAAGGACAATTACTGGTTATTCCTGCCTTTGTTCTTAAATATCTTTTCTCACAGACAATCCTCTTGCATTTTGAAACACACAACCAATTTGTGATGCAAGGAGGATATGCCTTGGGATTTGAAGACTAACAAAGCTATGGAACACTTTCAATGGGAATTATTAGAATACCAACACAATATAGCCAAAACATTAGATTAGCAATCTGTTAAGTAAAATATACAAATACAGGGTCTGACACAAATAATGTTCCTTTTTTATTACAAAATCTTTTATTACATAATGCATATAATTCTACAACATTACAAAATGACACTCAAGCATACCATAAGATTTCTAAGGCAAATGTTCAAGTTAAAACTATAAATTATTACACCCATATTGTTACCCACCAACCATTCTCAAGCAGGCATTAATTCTATCAGACCCTATTCACATCAGTTAAAAAGACATTGTGTCTTTTGGGGGTTTTAAAATCAGCATTCCATCGGTGACAAAGATAATGGAATGTCAAGCATGTTTCTTTGGTCTGAGTGAGTGGAAAGTCGATGAAGGTGATTTTGTGTTTTACACTACAATTCAAAAAGAGAAAAATAGTATAACTGACCAGAAATCATTGATTTGTCAAGAAAGGAAATAAAGTGTTCAAGTAGGTGGTAAATGTGTTAGATTCAACATATTTCTGGTGATGAAGAGATAGGCAAAAAGGAAATAAATGATGCTCACAAAGACTCATTTGCATAGTCCTTCTTAGGAAAAAAGAACTGCATGTTGTAAGACTAACAATTCCTGTATGGGAGATGTCCTCCTAATTAGACCTTATTGCTGCTTTGGTATTTGTTGTTTTTCCTTTTAGGGATAATTGCCACTTTTGCTCTGCTAAAGCAATGATGAGGAACTATTACTTTTTCAGTTAAATAATTTTAAAGAGAAGAAAATAGTTCAAAATGATGTGGTAGTAGGAAACATAATTTAAATTTTGGTAGCTTCGATTTTGTTTTAAAGAGATTTTCTAACTAAAAAATTAAATGCTAAAAATAAATTTTTTTAAATATATAATCAAACATATTTTATTCTAATTTATATCCATTTCATAGAAAGAGAAGTATGCATGGCAAATGGAAAGAATGAGAGACATCTGGTCCAGATGGAGACATAGGTAGATATGCTTCACCTCCTCACCCAACCAAAAGAAGGAAACAACCAATTAAAAAAAAACACACCCAGAAATGCCAGAAAATAGAATTGTATGGAAGTCCAACAACCAAAAAGTTAAAGAAGAAACATTCATCATGATTGATAGAAGGGATGGAGATGGGAAGACAGGGCAGAGAGGACATGAGGCAAGGCAGTGACTGACAAACCTGGTAGGCTAAGCAGTGGCTGGTGTACTGAGCAATCTCACATTCACATGTGGATAAACTGGGAGGAGCAACTGGGGAGTGAAACAAACCATACAATTTAGGGTTCCAGCATGGTGAAAATAAACCCTCAGAACCTCTGTCTATATAATCCTGTGAGTGTTATGGTGGTGGGAGAAAGTGCCAGTTTCCTGAAGTTGGGCAAGAGCTGAGCAAGCAGCATTGTTCCCTCTCTCACCACTCCCCCACATATAGCACCACAATGTAGTGGAGTATGTTGCCCCACCCTCATGAATATCTGAGGCTCCACCCCTGACTATGTAACAGGTGTGACAGGACAAAGAAATATGGCCGAAATGAAAGAACAGAGCAAAAGTCCAGAAAAAGAACTAAATGACAAGAAGATGCAGAGTTTAAAACACTGGTAATCATGATGCTCATAGAATTGGTTGAGTGTTGTAGGAGAACCATTCCACTCATCGTGGGAAATGTAGCTCAACGTTCCACGTTTAAAAGCCCCCAGTGGAACATGGACGGCCGGCAGACCCCACGTGTGTGAAAACGGGCTTTCCTCTGGGTAAATCAGAATTACATCTTTCCTAGAGTTAAACCTTGCTCTTGCTGAAAAACTCTCTCACCCTGGATCTAAAGAGCAAACGCTGATGCATATCTGACTTCCGAAGACCGTGCTAATCCTTTCAAGTTCAGCCATACCTCTTGTCTTTTGCATTTTTGTAAATAACCTTTTTGATGTATCTTCCTGGCTGTCTATCACCTAAAGTGAATATATGCATAGTAAGTGAAGACCACTCTGATGTAATGTACCCAGAAAAGACAATAAAAGCCTCTCGAGGCAGGAGTTGGGGCACTCTCTCCTCTGGAGAGAGTGGCCGAGGCATTCCAAGCTGTTCCTGGGCCCCGCTCCCTCTGCTCTCCCCAGCCCATTCCTGGGCCCTCACTCTCCGACCTGCTCTCAGGCCCCTTCGCTCACTGGCCTGTTCTTGGACCCTTTCTCTCTGGCTCTCTCTCTCTGCTTCAGAGGGGGTCCGTGTAGTCCCCAAGTTCTATTCCCCCAGATTTCACATGTGGATTCATTTACATGTCAGCCGCAGCATACAGATTTTGCAGGACAGAATCCATGACAGAGTATGGCTGCAAAATAAAGGAAGAAAAGTGAAGGCTATATAAAGTGAAATAAAGAACAATATACAGGGAACCAACAGTGAAGGCAAGGAAACTGGGACTCAAATCAATGATTTGGAAAAGAAGGAAGAAATAAACATCAACCATAACAGAATGAAGAAGCAAGAATTCAAAAAGATGAGGGGAGGCTTCGGAACCTCTGGGACAACTTTAAATCTTCCAACATCTGAATCATAGGGGTGCAGAAGGAGAAGAGGAAGAGCAAGAAATTGAAAACTTATTTTAAAAAATAATGGAGAACTTCCCTAATCTGGCAGAGAAATAGACTTCCAGGAAGTCCAGGAACCTCAGAGAGCCCCCCAAAAATTGGACCTAAAGAGGAACACAGAAAGATACATCATACTTAAATTGCCCAAGATTAAAAATAAGGAGAGAATCTTAAAAGCAGCAAGAGAAGAGAGTTACCTACAAAGGAGTTCCCATAAGACTATCAGCTGATTTCTCTAAAGAAACCTTACAGGCAAGAAGGGACTGGGAAGAAGTATTGGAAATCATGAAAGGCAAGGACCTACATCCAAGATTACTCTATGCAGCAAAGTTGTCATTTAGAATGGAAGGGCAGATAAAGGGCTTCCGAGATAGGTAAAGTTAAGGGAGTTCATCATCACCAAGCCCTTATTATATGAAATGTTAAAGGGACTTATCTAAGATAAAGAAGATCAAAACTATGAACAGTAATATAACAACAAACACACAACAGAACTGGAAAAAAAAAGAAACTAAGCAAACAACTAGAACAGGAACTTCAGAATTACAGAAATGGAGATTACATGGAGGGAGATTAGCAGGAAGGAGGGAGGGGGAGAGTGGGGGGAAAGGTACAGGGAATAAGAAGCATAAATGGTAGGTACAAAATAGACAGGGGCGGGTTAAGAATAGTATAGGAAATGGAGAAAACAAAGAACTTGTGTGTATGACCCATGGACGTGAACTAAGGGGGGCATAATGCTAGAGGAAATGGGGGTACTGGGTGGAGGAGGATGAAGGGGCGAAAAAAGATTGGAACAATTGTAACAGCATAATCAACAAAAGACACTTTAAAAAGAGATGAATGAGAGATAAGATAAATATACAGATTAAGAGAAAGGGGAAATTAAGATACAGGAAGAAATACAAACTATATTAGGAAAATAGGAAATAAACATGAGAAGACAAGCATAGAAATACATATTCTATAAAGCCCTATAGACAAATAAACTCAACTGATAACAGAAAGTTATTTATTTTAAAAAAGTAAAATACAAGGTGGAAAACCCCACCTTGGAGTATGTTATAGTGTTTATTGCCACCAAAGACATTTGAAAATGTGATTTTTGTTCATAATTATAGATATAATCAGAGACCTTACTTCCTAAAGTTTTCCACAAAACTTAAATAGAAAATTTCCTCAGACTGAAAACTTTTTATTTCTGCTGGGAAAAATGTATCATTTTAGACAATCTTAAAAGCTAAAATCATGAACCAGGCTGTACTGTATGTAGTATCAGGAATGCAACACTGAAGTAAACAAAAATGATTTTTGTTCCTGGGGATTTTACATTCTAATGCATAGTAACAGACAATAAACAAACACACCAGAGAGAAAATGTCTTATAATAGTAAGTGCTTTGATAAAAATATAACAGGTTGATATGCTGGAAAGAGATGGGGGGAGAGGCTCCTGCTGTAGGTGAGCTTTTCTGAGGAGATGGCATTTCAGCTGAGATCTGAATGTCTAGAATAAACCCACTATGTGAGGGTCTGAAGAAGAGCTGGTAAAAGGCCATGAAGCAGGAAGGTGATAGTGCACTGAGTCTAAAAGAGGAGAAAGAAGCAGACAGGCCAGTGTGTGCAGCAAGATACTAGTGGGCAAATGTGGAAGGGGGTTGGGGGACAGCATGTTTAAGGCAAGATAAAGAGAAAAGGCTGGATATAGATTAAATGACAATTGGTCTTCATTTTATTTGAGAGTTATAAGCAGAGTAGTGCCATTATCTGATTTACATTTTAAAAATATTATTCTGGTTACTACTAAAGAATGGGTTATAGAGGGCAAAGAGTGAGAGCAAGGAGACTGGTTAGAGAGCAGTTGAAGTGCTATATACAAGAGATGATGGTAGGCTAGGCTAAGCAGAACAAGAGACAGAGGAAAAAATTTACACCAAAGATACATTTTGGAGAAACAGTCAAGGAGACTTGATAATGGCCTGGATACAAGAGGTGAGTAAGGAAGCAAGAATAAATCCCAGGACTTTGAATGGCATAAATGTGTGGATGGTTGTGCAATTTACAAAGATGGAGATAAGTAGAAAATATAAGATTAGAAGTAAGACATTCTGCTTTAAATCTATTTGCTTTTTTAGTGTATTAGTTTTGAATAAATAATATACTATGTTTTAAAAATAAATAATATAATTTGTTTTTAAAATAAAAATGTAATTTGTACAACGAGAATTCTCCTTCCCATCTCAGACCGCCATATGTCCACTTCTCCTAACATCTGAGAACAGAAAGTTGATATTAATTTCTGTTGTGTCCTTCAAAAATTATATATACTTATAAGCAAGCATGAAAATAAATTCTTGGTTATATTTCTTAAAATATAATGTATATACATTAAAATGCACAGATAAGTGGTAGAGTTGATAATTCCTGGCAAATGCATGTTCTTAAGGAACCATTATTCCAAAAAAGACGTAGATTATTTCCATCATGGTCAAACATTGCATTATATCCCTATCATTCTCCCCCACAACCAACACTATAGTGAGCACCTACTTTCTAATTTCCAACAGCATAGATTTGTTTTGTTTTTTCTTGGATATTATAAAAATAGAATCATATTATATGTATTCTATTTTATCTGGCTTTTTAACTTAGCATTATAATTTTGAGCTTCACCCATGTTGTTGCATTTTCTGCACCTGTTCTTTTTTATTACTAAATAGTATTTCTTTATATGTAAATAATACAAAAGTTATATTCTTTTTATCTTTTTATAGGCATTTGGGTTGTTTCAAATCTTAGGCTACAAATAAGATTTCCACTGAACATGCCAATATAAATCATTTTGTGAATATGTGTTTTCACTTCTCTTAGGTAAACACTTATGAGTAGCATTACTAGATTATAAAATAACTATATGATTATATCTACCTAAAATTGTTTTCCAAAGTGATTGAACTATTTTATATTCCCAACAGCAATATATGAGATTTCAAGTTACTCTGCCAACTCACCACCATTTCATGTTTTGTGTTAATCGTGCCTTTTTGTTTTCTGCATTCCTGGTGTTTTGACATCATAGGGCCTTGCCAGCTCTGGAGATACTGCCCCTCCCAGGGCTGGCCATTTCAAGAATGTATACTAAAAGGATTTTATATTAAGCCAAGCTGTCAATTTTCACATCAGTTTTAAATGTACACTAACCCAGAAACTCCTACTCAACACTTTTTCCTGTTTAATGTACAAGAGGATATACTATTAAAGCTATAGTTAAATAATTGAAGTATAATCATTAGAAACAGTATAAAGGTAAAATTAAGATAAGAATTTTAATCACTATAATCTGGGTTGAAGACCTGGCTTGAGAAAAGAAAGGTATATATTAATTTTATCATTACTCATGGACCTTATAAATTTACCTAAAAATCCAAAAAAAATGTGTTTAATAATTACTTTATTGTTTTTCAATTACAGTTGTCTTCATCCTCTCCCCTCCCCTATCTCACCCCTTCTAACCCTACCTCCCTTCCCTGCCTCCCTCCTCCCCCTTGGATTTGTCCATGTGTCCTCTATAGTGGTTCCTGAAGATCCTTCTCTCCATTGTACCCTCCCCCCTCCCTCTGGCCACTGTCAGACTGTTGTTAATTTCAATGACTCTGGTTATGTTTTGCTTGCTTTTTTCTTTTGTTTATTATGTTCCAGTTAAAGGTGAGATCATCTGGTATTTGTCCCTCACCACCTGGCCTACTTCACTTAGCATAATGCTCTCCAGTTCCATCCATGCTGTTGCAAAGGGTATAAGCTCCTTCTTCCTCTCTGCTGCATAGAATTCCATTGTGTAAATGTGCCATAGTTTCTTGAACCACTCATTTGTAGATGGGCACTTAGGTTGTCACATGAGATAAATAAAAACTCTAGAAATGTGCTTTTTAATATGATATCCCACCAGCTATATGTGACTAGTAAGCACTTGACATTGAATATGAACTGAGGAAATAAACTTTATTTTTTCTTTTCTTTTTTAACTGAATTTATTGGGGTGACCTTGGTTAATAAAATCATATAGGTTTCAGGTGTACAATTCTATAATATATAAACTATATATTGTATTGTGAGTTTACCACCCCAAGTCAAGTCTCCTTCCAACACCATTTACACCTCCATACCCTCTTCTGTCTCCCCTTATCCTCTTTTCCCCCTGGTAATCACTGTACTGTTGACTGCTTCTATGAGTTTTTTTTTTCTTAATCCCTTCATCTTTTTCACCCAGTTAATTAATTAATTTTAAAAGTCACATGTAGCAACTATAGTAGATAGCACTTCTCTGGACTAGTACAAGAATTTTTACTCACTTAAATAATAGTCTTTCTACTTTAGTTGCTATTTTTCATGATAACATTTTCTGTGTTTTGGAGAATTACCCAAACCAGCAACAGGTTTTGCATAAGAGAGAAATAAACTTTTGATATATAAAACCAGTGAGATTTCATGGATTGGAAGAATCAACATAGTTAAAATGGTCAAAACAATAAAGATATTTAATGCAATCCCCATCAAAATCCCTATAGCACCAACTGTGTTAAAGGAAAACCTCAATCCTTGGGGAGAAAGCAATTGCCAGTATCAGTTGTGTTTTTTAATATAGTTTATATATGTTTAATAAACATGTATTATTTTAATAATTAAAAATACAGAAGAACTTTATTTTTGTTTGGGTAATAAAGTCCAACTTGTTAATACTGACATTAGCAAAATGCTACGAGATGAGTGGAACTTGAGTTCTAAAATCTCAGGCACGTCAGTGAGTAACTGAAAGTGTAGTCATTATCTGGAGCTAAAGATAGTAACTTAATCCAGATATTGCTGATATTGAAAATAGAAGCTCAACCGCAGTTTTGGAAGGAAGAAGAAATTGAAGAGACTGAGAGACAAAAGAAAGATTAAAAGAATTTAGAAATAACAGAGAAGAAATAGAAAAGAGTTATGTGGGGAGACGGAGTTTACCTATATAACTGAGGGTCCAGGGTTATTTAGAGGCATGAAAAGACTGTACATGAGATTAATACTTATTTATCCTACACTAGCCTGCCTTATATCTCTGTTAGTTGTCTAAGGCAGTATCTCAAAATCTTGACATTTTGGTCCAGATAATTTCTGAGGAGTGACTGGGGCATATTTAACAATATCTCTGGTTCCTATGTACAAGATGCCAATTGTATTCCCCAGTTGTGACTGCCCTAAATATCACCAGACATTGCCAAACATCCCCTAGAGGTTGAAATTGCCCCCAGTTGAGAACTACTGATATAAGTCTTTATACAAATTCTGTCCTCCGTGAGTCAAGCTAGGTCACTGATCACTAGTATGCCAATGTTAGTTCTTCCAATATTAATTAGAGATAGCTTTTCTAATTAAGCAATTCTTCATTACACTACTATTTTTGATATTTTTTATTCTTATTCCTAGCTTCAATACTTTCCAAAAATATCCTTTGTAGCAATACACTGGTGTTTGAAGAGCATATTAAGTCAGTGGTCTCTTTCCAAAGAACATTAATCTTAGTTAATTGAAGGATGAGTGACAAAATAAATAGAAGTCTGGCTGGTTCAGATACAGAGAAATGAGAGTAAGGTAACATAAAATCTAGAAACATAACTCATCATTTTTATTATGTATGTGTATTTTGATTTTTAGATTTTCTTCATTTCTAGTGTTAAATGTTACATAAGTCTATTTTATTCATTTCTAGAAAATGTGAAATCGATTCAAGAATCATAATTTTAATCAATGCCATTGGGTCTTTCAAGGGAAGTCACTGTAACATTGAAGATAAAATATTGTCATCATAGAGAAAAATTCCAAAAGCAAAGAACAAACTGTATGCCCCATCATTTAATCCTGTGTACCTCGGGTGCACTGGGTCAGGCACAAATTACCGCCTCAATAGTGTCGTGGATTTCGACCCACAAAATCCGTGGGGGGACCGCCCCGATCGCATGAATCAATCTTACCCAGACACACGCTTGGAGATGAGAATCCGGCAGCCACGGGTCTTTTCCTTCATCTCCATTTCGGGAAAAAGACCTCGTGGGTTGCTTAGCCGGGGCTTTTATTAGAGGCATTAAGACACATTTACATTGGATTGATTATTCATGGTATTAAGCAGAACAGGGGTAAGATTACTCACTAGCAGGGCATTAGGATGTAAATTCAGGTCCAGTGGCAGGCAGGGCCAGGTTAAAGTAATATGCAGGGGTCAGCGAGCCAGAACTTCTTAAGATATATCTTTGCCAAATTCCTATTAGAGAGTTCCCATTACACAGACATGATCCACACTTGCTCACACGGGAATCACATGGATCTGTGCTCAAAACGTGTAAATTCTCAGGACTGTGTGTTACACGCATGTGGAAATCACTGCCACACAATAGAATATAAATAAAGCGCTCCCTAGAACTGTTTTTGGCATTTGCTTACATGTATTTACTCCTGATGCTGACAGAAAGCTATTTTCCCCCAAGTCTAGTCATGTTATGTTATCAAATAAAATATAATACTAAAGCTCAAAGCACACAGTGTTCTTGTCCTTTAATGGAGAGACCCCTCATTTTGAAACTGAGAAGTTAAGTAAATAAATTTGTATGAACTCAAACATTCTCATCTATCTTTCACATTCTAAAACATAGTCAGTAGATGGGGTCTTAGTGTCAGGGAATAGAAAACTGATGTCTAACAAATAATTCACTAGAGGACTATAGAAGCCAACATATCTAGGCCTCTTACATATGTACTAAAAATGGTTTAAAGAGAAAGAACTTTGAATTATAGTTCTAACAAAAGCAATACCCTATTAATTTATTTCAACATGAGAGATATAATTAGCTGTCATGGAGATTTCGTCCCAGCCGAAACCCGTGGGTGACCGTAACCGAATGCGTGTATGAACCTCACACTGAGACACGCCGGGGGAAGGAATCCGGGGCCACGGGCTGATTCCTCCCATCTCAGGAAAAAGCCCAGTGGCTTGTCCAGCCAGGGTTTTTATCAGGGGCATTAGCAATTTACATTGGATTGATTATACATGGGATTAAGCAGAACAGGTGTAGGATTACTCATT
The DNA here is from genome assembly GCA_004026765.1 of Micronycteris hirsuta. Taxonomy (NCBI): domain Eukaryota; kingdom Metazoa; phylum Chordata; class Mammalia; order Chiroptera; family Phyllostomidae; genus Micronycteris; species Micronycteris hirsuta. The sequence goes on along the minus strand of PVJI01026589.1, from coordinate 7,481 downwards.
AGCAGGGCATCAGGATGTTGATTCACATCCAGCGGCAGACGGGACCAGATTAAAGTAATATGCAGGGCACAGCAAGCCAGAATTTTTTAAGATACATCTTTGCCAAATTCCTATTAGAGAATTCCCATCCCACAGACATGATCCACACTTGCTCACACAGGAATCACATGGAGCTGTGCTCAAAACGTGTAAATTCTCAAGACTGCATGTTTACACGCGTGTGGAAATCACTGCCACATCTCCCCCTCTTTTCTGAAGAAATCCTTTTCTACAGGCATGGATTACGCTAGCCCACACGGGAGTGATTTTTCTTCACACGGAGCTGAGCTCTGACACGTGTGATTTTTCTGGGCTACGATTTTTTATGCGTGTGAAAAGAATTTTTATATCTCCCCTTGTATTTCTTATGAGAATTTAGAAGCTGGATTAATTTGATAAAGTTTGTTACTTGCTGGTCCCTTTTACAACCTTGGGAGAATAAATTACAAATGTAGCAAAGCATACAGATTATAAATATAATTAGTAAACAACAACTGGCTATGAAGACCCATAATTTCAGATAAAAATTAATAAGTTAAATTTTAGGGTGAAGTCCATAGAAATTGTCCTGGAGGGATTCTAGATACCTCCTTTTGAAACAATTAGTGGCTGTGAAGACCCATATTTTCAGATTAAAATTATTAAATCAAGGTTTAGGGTGAAGTCTGTTGAAATTGTCCCAGAGGGTTTTAAATATTTCTAGTTCAGACAGGCATTGGATGTCCTGCAACCGCTGATGTAATTCCAACTGTAGTCCATTGATTTGTCCTTTTAGATTAGTAGTAAGGATATTTGATGTGTAGCTTGGAGAATCCTGGATTAGTAGATTCTCTTTTGATGACGAGAAATTAGGCTGCTGCCAGGGAAGTCTTCCGTTACAGCAGTTTTGTTTTTCTTGTCCACAGAAGTTTTGGAGATTTTTCTGTGGAAAAAACAGAAACAGACCCTTCTCTTCCTAGCTAAGGTGTGGGGCTAGGGACTTGAATTGAATGGGGTGATTGTTTGGACTAATATTGCGAATCAAAAAATTTTTAAATTGTAAAAGAGTCATGTTTAAATTTATGGGAGAGATATTCTGACCTCCTCCCCCTTTTTTCTTATAAAAAATAGGGTTTAAAGTTTGTAAGGACTTTTGGTTAAAGATGAATAAATGCCAAGGGCTTGAATAATTGATTCTCTCTGAAAATTGGCCAGTTTTTCTTGAGAGATTAGTTATAGATTTAAAGAACAACCTGGGTATTTTATGCAAAATGATCAGTTTTGCATATAAGACCTATGTCTATGTTTTAATTTTATTTATTATTAAAAAACAATTCAGCCCTGGTAAAGTTGGTGAGCAGATATCAGATTTATATATTTATTTGGGAAAAGCTGTTGCGGTACACACCTAGTATTGACTAATATTACAGATATCACTTTATATAAATTTGGGATACAAACAGGATTTTAGTGATCCTGTCCAAGATTAACATATTATGTTTAAAAACCATAATGAATAAATTGCATGATATTTTAGAAAATATTTTTATATATTATATTGATTATATTCTTTACTTAAGTTTTGGGTTACTCTTTAAAAGATAATTTTGAGGAGCAGATTAATAACTAGATTATAAAATTAGATTAATTCCTAAATCTTTAACTGTAAATTGAAGTTTAAATATGAAGTTTATATTGTATGAAGTAATATTGAGATAATAGTATTGTTATGGGGCTAGAATCTGGCACCCTGATTGACAGAGAATGTCTTCTTATTAGTTAAATAGAATAAATTATAAGTTGATAAGATTCCCTTAAAGACAGTAAGTAAGACAATAATTATCTGGCTGATGAGTGTTATTACCCGACCCAAAGTAGGGGTCCTAGTGATGATTTGGCGATGCGGCGATTTTGGAGTTTCCTTTTTCTTCAGCCGGAAAACTGGAGACAGGCTGCCAGTGGCTTTTTGGGGCAGCCAGGGGGTTAAGCATCTTGGAGTGGTGGGGGCCTTGTGTATTCTGTGGAAAAAATATAGAGACACCTCTTTCCCCCAAATCAAACCTACACCTGGCTTCTTTCACTGTAAAGTCTAAGTTTAGATTAAAAAATTATAAATCCTGGATTTTCACAGTTTATTTAGAAAACACCTACAAGTTATGGCTTTTACAGCAGGTTTAACAGATTAACCATGAAGTGTTTTAGCTTTCTTTATTTCAAGTATTAAAGAAAAATGAGGCTGTTAAATATGAATATTTGCTTAAAGGTGATAATGCACATTTGCCTATAAATATATTTTGGAGAGATATTAATCTTGATGTTTAAAACCTTTACAGTATCTTTATAATGTGGGGCCTCTTTTTATTTTATGAGGCAAAAAAAGTTTTACTGCTATTTTTGATATGGTTGTTTAAGAATTTTTGATGGAAGATTAAAAGCAAACTTTTGACAATTAGTATCTTTGCTGACATTCTAGTAAGGGGGGTTTGTGGAAGAGCCAGCTGGCCCCCCGTAGTCTTGTGAACTATTTTCAGGAGTTGATAAATTCCTCTGGTGAAGCATTTACTCGTCAAGTACCTTTAGTGACCTTTATTAGCCAATTTTTTTATGGGGAGGTAGCCAGTCTCCCCAATAATTGAGTTAAAAATTGGTGTTATGTTTTCCACAAAAAATGTCTAGTTTTTTGCGGAAGACTGTACACCTATATTTTATTTTTATCATTAAATGGTCACGGCTTTGGCACAAGGAGGAATTAGATTGAAAACATACATATTTCTTTTGAGCTTACTAATTATTTGGGAAGAATAATTGTAAATGATTTTGGAGTAGACTGTGGGAACAGATTATAAGCAATACAGAATAATATTAGATTTTGTTTCTATTGTTAGGGGTTCAGTGAAAATGCCTTGAAACAAGGATAACTCAATTTATAGACAATCCTGAGTGGTAGATGAAATGGCCAGGCAAACCTTTTTTTTTTTTTTTTTTAACTTGGACATCTGCTAAGCCTTTTCCTTCCTAATTTCATTTCAAAACTTGATACATACAATTTACAGTCTTGCCTTTAATCCTATCTTCCCTACCTGGCAAAAATACCAACTTTTGACTAGCTTTCTTTTCTTTACTTCCTCCTACCTTCTTCTCCTCAAACCTATTCTCTTTTCTAATTTGGACACCTGTCAAGCTTTTTTCCTTCAATTCTATCTTATTATTCATAACTTACTTGACTTTTATTAAAATACATACATAATTCAGTTTGGCTATAAAGTATTATAGATTACAACACTATGATTTTATGACTTTAATATCTGAAGTGATATACATAAGGTTTATTCATAGACATATATGAATATATATGGTATTATATGTAATAAGTATTATTTATATAATTAATAAAATACATGGCCATAATAGCTTATGAATATATATAAATGGCTATTATGTTATTATTTTCTTATAATTATGCAGTATTAAAATGGCACACAGCCGCTCATTAATGCAAGCTTCATTTATTTGCTACATGCCTTTTTAATATTTTATTTATAGAAATAGTTTTAATTTTAATAATAAACTCAGAGGTTACTCAGAAACATGACTGTAAACTTTAAATACATACAAACTTGTATTTAATATCTGTGTATTTATCTTGGAAAATATTTAGTATTTTTAAAAATCTGAATTAGGATAAAATACTGTTATAATAATCTAAAAGAATTACAATTTTTAAAACTTTATCTTAGATTATTAAGTACTTAAAAATGAACAGTAACATCTATTTTTCAAAATACCTAAGGATACAATTTTTTGGAAAGTTAAATGCAGAGATTAGGGTGAATTTTGAGAGCTGTTCCTGATTATTAGGTGAGGTGGTAACAGGAGAGCTTTTAACTCTGGCCTCCCTCCTGGAGTTGCCAGGGAGATAGATTTGATGCTGGGCCTCTCAGCTCTACTGGCTCACTCGGAGGTGCATCTTTATGATGTCACCAGACATGGCTTCCAGACCTGTAGTTTTTTGCCTGCAGTGGCCATCTTAATTGTAGGCAGGGGGCCGCCTAACACGTGGTAGGTTAAGGTGCCCTGCCCCCACTACTAGAGTAGCTAGGTAGCTGTAATGGCGGCTCCAGCACTGAGATGCCCACAGCGCTGCAACGAAGTTTTTCTAGGCGAGCGATCCGCGCCGGGCGCCTGGCGGGGAGAGGCGGAGGGAGGAGCTCGCGGGCCCGGGCTGCGATGCAGCCGCGGCTGGGCGGAACCGTTCCGCCCGTGGAGGTAGAGGTGAAACCCAGCCGCTGGGGCTGGACACCCGGGGCCCCCGCTAAACTATGGAGTGAGATCTTTTTGCTACTGACTGATTTAAACGGGAAGTGCTGGCCGATTCCTTAGTTTTCTCAGCCAGCGCGGTGCCTGCAGGCCCCCGGCTGCTAGCGATCGCGCACAGCTTGCGGGCCTGGGCTGTGAGAGCGCAGCCCGCGCCGCGTGCCGGGAGCCTGGTGGGGAGTTTGTGCCCCCTACGGCAAAAGATGGTCGGTGGCCGCGGTGCCCAAGGACAGCAGGGTGACAGCCCCCGCCCCCTCTGAAGTGAGGGAGGAAGTGGCTGCCGCTTTTCCCACTGCCGCCCACCAGGATGAGCTTGGCGAGCGGCTTGCTACCCCCGCCGCCCGCCACCTTGGAGCTACAGCCTCCTTTTCTTCATGGGTTTGAAGTTGGCGCCACCACCGCACGGAGAGGCTTATTTTCCGAGGGCGCACTAGGGTGTCTCTTGCCGCTGCCCCCGGGAGCCCAAACCTTTCCTTGCGCTATACGCGGCCTGGTGATGCAGCTGAGTCGCGCACTCAGGGCTTTTGTTAACAAAGGGGCTAGTCGGAGCGCAAGCCTCGTAAGTGGGCTTTTGTTAGCAAATGGCAAACTTTATATATAATTAGCAGTACACAATCCACTCCTCCGGATTTGTACAGATTCGTTCTTTAAATTATCATATCCAAAAACGTTTTTCGTACCGTTTCCTTCCCTTTCCCGCCCTGGAACAACTCTGAGGTCGCTGGAACCCCACTTACCGGGGCCGATTGCGCACGGTTTCTATCCCTCCTTAGGGCGGGTAGTTTCCGGTCTGGCTCATAGCCTCAGATGCCCGTAGTTGGGCTGCCATCTGTTGTGGGGATTTCGTCCCAGCCGAAACCCGTGGGTGACCGTAACCGAATGCATGTATGAACCTCACACTGAGACACACCGGGGGAAGGAATCCGGGGCCATGGGCTGATTCCTCCCATCTCAGGAAAAAGCCCAGTGGCTTGTCCAGCCAGGGTTTTTATCAGGGGCATTAGCAATTTACATTGGATTGATTATACATGGGATTAAGCAGAACAGGTGTAGGATTACTCATTAGCAGGGCATCAGGATGTAGATTCACGTCCGGTGGCAGACAGGACCAGACTAAAGTAATATGCAGGGCACAGCAAGCCAGAATTTTTTAAGATACATCTTTGCCAAATTCCTATTAGAGAATTCCCATCCCACAGACATGATCCACACTTGCTCACACAGGAATCACACGGAGCTGTGCTCAAAACATGTAAATTCTCAGGACTGCGTGTTTACGCGCGTGTGGAAATCACTGCCACAATTAGCAGATACAGAAACCACACAAAAATGGCAAAGGTAATAGCAGTCTTTTAAAAAACACACCGCTAGATATCTATCAATCCTAGTCAACCTAGAATTCATTTTCTCCAAGTCTGCTTTCACTCTGGAGGGTTTCAGTAGAGACTGGCTATAAAAACCACTAGTGTCCTTTATAGATGTTCCTGAAAACCCTTCCCTCCATTTCCCCCCGTTATCCCCTCCCATCTCCCCTCTGGTTACTGTCAGTCTGTCCTTTATTTCAATGTTTCTGGTTATATTTTGCCTGCTTGTTTGTTTTGTTGATTAGGTTCCACTTACAGGTGAGATAACATGGTATTTGTCTTTCACCGCCTGGCTTATTTCACTTAGCATAATGCTCTTCAGTTCCATCCATGCTTTTGCAAAGGGTAGGGTTTTCAGGAACATGTATAAAGGACACATGGAGAAAACCAAAGGAGGGTAGGATCAAGGGTGGGAGGTGGGGATGGCTGGGGTGGGGGAGTGGTGGGGTGAAAATGGAGACAACTGTACTTGACCAAAAATTTAAAAAAAAATTTAAATAGAGAATAATTTTAAAAAAGAAAACTAGATCTTTGAACATAAAAAAATTAAAATTAAATTAAAAAAACTACTAGTGAATACTACACAGCAGAAAGAAGGACTACTACCCTTCGTGACAGCATGGATGGAACTGTAGAGCATTACGCTAAGTGAAATAAGCCAGGTGATGAAAGATAAATACCATATGATCTCACCAAAAATGGAATCTAATCAACAAAACAAATAAGCAAGCAAAATATAACCAGAGACATTGAAATAAAGAACAAACAGACAGTAACCAGAGAGGAGATAGAAGGGGGAGAATGGGGGAAAGAAGGGGAAAGGTCATCAAGGAACATGTATAAATGACCCATGATTAAAGCCGAAGGGGGGTGGGATTGAGGGTGGGAGGTGGGGATCAATGGGGCAGGGGTGAGTGAGAGGGGAAAATGGAGACAACTGTACTTGAACAACAATTTTTTAAAAAGAAAAAAATGAATAACAATAAAATAAATAACCACTAGTTGGCTGGAGACTTGCTCTGGAAAGAGAGGGGTCTCTTGTAGCAACCAAACTATGCTCTGCTCTGAATTCATAAAATTTGTTTCTAGGATGTGACAAAATCCTGAGTTCCGTCACCAAAATACTTTATGGTTGTCACCTGAAGTATCAATTGAAATAGCTTAAATAAATGTTTCAATCATTAACTCTGACAAGAGGAAGACATAAAATACAAAATAACTTATTTTTACAGTCCCAGGAAGATGGTTTACCAAACACCATCCCACTGGGCTAAGATTGAAATATGACAACAATATTTAATTTGGTCACTTAAAACTACTCATATGCATATCCTGGCTGCTTACTTCTTCATATTCATAGTGGGCATGCCTCCCAGGTCTTATGTATTTTATTATTTCTCAACATACATTCTCCTCACAGTCAAGTCCTCTCCAGAATAGTCACTCAATAAAAATTAATAGAAAATGTATATTTTAATAGACCATTATTATATTGTAAATTCTAATATTGATCTGGCAGCAATTTCAGGGAGAGTGTAAATTTATTTCTGTCTTTTGTGTGTGTGTGTGTGTGTGTGTGTGTGTGTTTTCACGAAATAGAGGGGAATAAACCTAGTGGAATTTTTGAGAGCTCAGATGAAAGTAGGTAGTGAAAGTAGCATTATTACCACTACAAATGCTTCTTATTTTAGGACAATGACCTTCAGAAGGACTATAGAATATGCCATTAATCTTTCACTTCCCTTCACATAAAATTTATGTTGACCAACTTCCTCATGGCTGTCT
>PVJI01026588.1:0-18865 GCA_004026765.1 Micronycteris hirsuta | reverse complement strand
TTCCTATACTATTCTTAACCTCCCCCGTCTGTTGTCTACCTCCCATTTATGCTACTTGTTCTGTGCCCTATTCCCACCCTCTCCCCCTACAACTCCCCTGTTAATATTCCTCCATACCTTATATAAATCCCTTTAACATTTCATACAATAAAGGCTGGGTGGTGATGAACTTCTTGAACTTGACCTTATCTGAGAAGCAGTTTATCTGCCCTTCCATTCTAAATGAAAACTTTGCTGGATAGAGTATTCTTGGATGTAGGTCCTTGCCTTTCATGACTTGGAATACTTCTCTCCAGCCCCTTCTTGCCTGTAAGGTCTCTTTTGAGAAATCAGCTGACAGTCTTATGGGCATTTCTTTGTAGGTAACTGTCTCTTTTACTCTTGCTGCTTCTAGGATCCTTTCCTTATTTTTGATCTTGGGTAATGTAATTGTGATGTGTCTTGGTGTGTTCCTCTTTGGGTCCAACTTCTTTGGGACTCTCTGAGCTTCCTGGACTTCCCAAAAGTCTATTTCCTTCACCAGCTTCGGGAAATTCTCTATCATTATGTGTTCAAATAAGTTTTCAATTCCTTGGATTTCTTCTTCTCCTTCTGGCAGCCCTATGATTCATATGTTGGGGCGTTTACAGATGTCCTGGAGGTTTCTGAGCCCCTCCTCCATTTTTTGAATTCTTGTTTCTTCATTCTTTTCTGGTTGGATGTTTTTTCTTTCTGCTGGTCCACTCTATTGATTTGAGTCCCAGTTTCCTTCTTATCCCTATTGGTTCCCTGCAGATCTCTCCTCATTTGTTCAAGCAATTTCAATAATTTTTCGTCGAATTCTGTAAGCATCCTTATTACTAGGGTTTTAAACTGTGCATCTGATAGGTTGGCTATCTCTTGGTCGGTTAGCTCTGGATCTTTGATCTGTTCCTTTCTTTGGGCCATTTTTTCCCCCTCAGTGTGCCTATTACTGTAAGGGGGGCGGAGCCTTGGGGTTCCCCTGGGCAGGGAAACTCAGGGTTGCTGTGTTGTGACGTAGCCTGTGGGGGCGGGACCTGAGCGCACAATGGCGCCTGCTCCTCTCTCCGCACAAACACCGCCTCCTGCAAGCAATTCGAGCCCCTCTGCGCTGGCTCCGGGGGTCACTCCGGGGTCAGCGGATGGGCTGCACAGCTCCAATCCCCCGCGGGTCTCCCCAGCGAATTTTCCTGTGAGGCTGGTAGTTACTCCCACCGCCAACTCCACCCCCACAGGTGCTCTCAATCTGCACCGATGGGTGGCGCCCTGCTTTCTCTCCCAGTCCGTCTGCCCGCGAATGTGGACCTGCCCGGTCCACCAGTCTCGGCCCCGCTGGGTCCGGATGAGCCGGGCGCCGGCTGCGCTTCGGTTAGGCTCTCCCGTCTGGGTGTGCTGCAGCCCCCCCGGGAACTGCTCCTCCAACCACGGACCTGCCGTCTGCTCACCAGCTCGCCGCGGGGTCGCTGAGCGCTCTCCCTCCGCCCTGCTCCTCCCGCCTCACCAGACTGGATGAATGTATCTTCTTTAATTCCTTGTTTGTCGGACTTCCTCTCAATTCGATTTTCTGTCAGATATGGCTGTTTTTGGTTGTGTAAACTTCTGATTTTTTCCTTGTTTGGTTGTGCGAGGTGGCACGGAGCATTCACCTATGCTGCCATCTTAGGAAGTCCTGAAATTTTATTTTTTAACAAAGTTGTTTTCTTTCTTTTAAAAAAAATATTTATTTATTTATTTTTAGAGAGGGGAAAGGGAGGGAGAAAGAGAGGGAGAGAAACATCAATGTGTGATTGCCTCTCACTTGTCCCCCACTGGGGCCCTGATCCGCAACCCAGGCATGTGCACTGACTGGGAATCGAACCAGTGACCCTTTCGTTTTCGGGCTGGCACTCAGTCCACTGAGCCACACCAGCTGGGGCTAAAATTTCATTTAAAGAACATAAAGTTTAAAGGACTTGTCGTTTGCCCTATTTTTCTATGATGAAAGACTATTCCCTATTTTACAACTGGGAATATTTTCTGCATAAGAATTATTGTGACTCCCTCATGCATTGTTATATTTAAATCTTATAATAATTCTACAAGGACGACACTATTATTAACCATATGTACAAGTGAGGAAATTGTAGCGCAAAGAAGTAAAACAATGTATTCAATGTTGGGAAACAAAGAAGTAGCTGAGACATGGCACACTCAGGTTTGCCTTCTGTAGAATTCATCCTTTTATCTATTACATTCAGTGGAGTAACAGATAAAATATGAAAACCACCAAATATAGAGGTTGGACCACAGAAGATTTTCAATAAGTAAATGCAGTTCTTCTTCTCATCTTACCTTATATGAAGGTCTTAAGAATTTTTTAAGTTCATAATAAATACTCAACAGAAAGTTTTGGATGTAGTTTCAATAAGATGGGGAATAGAAACATATACATGGAGTGTTAGATTCTCTTTTCCGTTCGACTTCGGAAATAGGTCCCCCAAATTTACCTTGTCTTACACATATAATTGGTAATAAAACATACTTTATTCCTTAACTCTCAGGACAGTAATCTCTAAGGAAAGCCATTCTCAATCCTGTTAGAACAGTGGTTCTGAACCAGGGATGATTTTGCCTTCCATGGGATATTTGGCAGTGTCTAAAGACATTTTCAGTTGTCAATACTGGGGGTACATGTGTGCTATTGGCAACTGGTGGGTAGTATCCAGAGATGTCCTAAACCTTCTGAAAGGCCAGGACAACCCCCACAGTAAAGATTTATTGGGCCCAAGGTGTTATACTGCCTTGGTTGAGATCCCCATGTGAGAGAGATGAATGGAAAATGAATAAGGAGTACAATATGGAAGCTGGCCACAGAATATATTTTCTGTTCATGTAAAAACAAAATCCAAACAACAACAAGAACAGCTGAAACAACAACACCCTGGCCATAAATATATTATGTGTCAGTTTATTAGAACTGAAAATGTTTTAGAATGGCTTATGTCAAAGGCATGTGTGTACTTTTGTGTATTCTTTATATAATATCATTAAGATATACAAGGGAGGACATCAAAAAATGGAATTATCCCTGGGTTGCGGGCCAGGTCCCCAGTGAGGGCCATGTGAGAGGCAACCATACATTGCTCTTTCTTCCCTCCCTTCTCCTCTCTCTGAAAATAAATAAATAAAATCTTAAAAAAAAAGGAATTATCTTCTAGAGGGCGGGCCCCTTGTAGGACAGGCTTCCCCTACTAGGTGAGTGTTCTAGAAACCTGTCTGTATCAGTGTACCAGCTGGCATTGTTGTGAGAGGCTGCATTCGGCTTCAGGGAACTTTTTTGAAGACTCTTCCATAGTGTTTGCCCATTTCGTGGTAGGTGATTTACCAGTGCACCATGCTGAGTGTTCAGCAGTTTTTGACCAAAAATGGCATGATCCCATGCGCCACCTCCCTATTCACCTGATCTCGCCCTGAACCCTGGGTGAAAAAACTCCTCAGAAGGAAAGGTTTTGCTGATGTGGAAGAGGTGAAAAAAAAAAATGGGAGAATCACTAAAAGGCATCAAAGTCAACAAGTTCAAAAATGGTTTTGAGCAGTGGAAAAAAGTCTTGATAAATGTATTACATCAAATGGAGAGCACTTTGAAGGTGACTGAAGTTTAAACATGTAAGAATAAATAAATTCCATTTTTTTGAATTCTCCTTAGTATCTAGAAAACCTAAGTTGTGAAGAATTAGGACAAGTCTAGGCTGTTGCATTTGGGGCAGACAGGGAAACAAGTGTTGCCTTTTCCCATGGCGATCTCGATACAGATCTCTATGTTAGCGCATTTTGCTTAGGTGTTTCCTCTTCTTTTCATATTAGTCCTGTGAAAGTTCAGGCAGAGATAAGAAAACCGAGACATGGAAACACAATTGCATTCTTTAAAGCAGTTAGGTCTATCTGTATTTCTATACAGACAGAAATACAATTCTCTGACTTTCAGTGTGTTTTCAAGTTTCTTATTCTGAGATAGAGTTTGTATGGACATTGTATCTCATAAATCAAAGTAGACAGCTCTATAAGTTTGAACACGAAAATAAGAATGGAAAAGAGCAGAAAAGAAGCACAATGTAGAACCCAGAAAAATCAAAACCAGCAAATTATAATACCGAGTGTCTAGTAACATTGAGGCAACAACATGCCCCCCTCCAAAGCAACACACAGAACCACCCAGAAAGTGAATGAACACCATTAAAAAGTGAACAGGACAAAACTAAGAGGATGTGCCTGTGTTGACATGTTTAGAGAGTTGTGAGTGTTGCATTCTGTTTTCTGAGGTGATCTCAGGCTCCTTCCTTCATTTCACTTCTCAGAACAATAGCATGGGAAGGGCCTCTGGCCAGCATTAACCCAGATGAAGCTTGAACTGAGGCATCAATAATATATTGAAGTGTTAATAATAGGTATTACAGTGAATAAGCCTCTGATAGGACAAATGGAGTCTCTTCCACTTACTGTGGAATTCCCTGCAGGCTTCATTTATTGAATCTTACTCATGTCGTGGTGGATGCATTGAGAAAGTTTATATTAGGGGACTGACCTTGAAAAGAGGCCAAAGAAAATAGTCAGTCTGAGTTTTATCTAAGCTAATGCCTGCTTCTAGTTGGTCAAAAACTGTCCATGAACTTCTTATGCAGTCTAGTCCAGTTAGCCAGGTTAGTCTGCTGTGTAACTGAGGTTTTTAAAAAAAGAAGAAACAGGAATAATATTTGCATAGTTGACTTAAAATACTGCATGTAAAGCCAGTAGTATTTGAGAAAGAAAGACTTGTTGGTGATAGAGGATAGGTGTTCCCTTTTGGTTAAGTCAGAAGTAGGAAATTTTAGAAAGATTATATGTGAAGGGTCTATGCTAAAGAGAATAATTTTGGGTTCATTGATATGTAGGTGTCATTTAAAATAGAAGAAGTAGAGAGGCTTCTTTGGATATGTGATATATATAGAGAGGAGAGAAAATGGCCTAGGACAGCTTTGCATACATCCAAAAATTAATATATCAAGAAAAGGAGAAGATGGGAAAGGAAGGAAAATAAGTAGTATGAAAACCAGCAGAGATGTTAAATCTGCCAAGAGAAGGCTATTTTTCAGTTGCATTTATTCATTCGCTATTTTGAAAAGCTGAGATTGTAGCTGATTATGATATGAAAAGACTCTTTGTGTATGTTGTTTATACTTTTCTTTAAAGTAAGAGTTAATAAACATGCATGTAGCTATCGAGAATGACCCACTAGAGACAGAGGAATTGGTACTGCAGGATGTAAGGGAGAAAACTGAAGGACAGGTCCCCTGAGGGAGGAATGGTGGCAAGGGCAAGCAATCAGAGACGCCGCTGTTTCCCAAGGCGGGTGAACAGATACGAGCAGGCGACTGCAGCTGCTCTTCTCTCCTCACTTCTTTCCTTCTGCTCTCCGTTTTAACTAATTCTGAGTTTCCATTACCTGGGGATTCCTATTTTCAGATCTGAATCTGCCATACATTTTATGTATTAGGAATTAATGTGAGAAATCTTTTATGTTATTGGATGAGATTAGGATCAAAGACATAGCTGATAGTATGGGTAGATGGACACAAAGATGCTTAGGTATAATACACCATCAGGAGGTGCTATGTTAGCCATGTACTGATTGGAAGAAAATATGCGAGATAAAGAACTCAGGCGTCTTTCAAATAACCTAATGAACACAAATAAGACAAAATAAAAAAAATATCACCAATGTTAAGCAAATAAATAAACTCCGTATGTTAGATTTTGATTTTTCTTTCTCTCAATTTTTTACTTTACATATTTCTATGAAAGATTTAAAAGATAAACATAAAAAAGTTTTAGGGAGTTTAAATTTCATCTCACATTGTATATAAATGCTCTTTTTTTCTTTAAAAAAAAAAACAGTATCTATGAGATGCTCCAGGGGAGAGTCTTGGGGTGGTTGGGAACTCTTTTATTTGGAGATCTTGGATATTTTCTATTTTCCACTCAGAAGTAAACGTGCCAACTTCTTGGTGCAGCTTTCTTTTTAAGATTTATAAAGTAAAAAATTCAATAAAAAGTATAACTACTCCCCTAATTATTTTTTAAGTATATTTATTGATTATGTTGTTACAGTTGTCCCAATTTCTTTCCCATTGTCCCCGTCTGCCTGATACCCCTTCCCTCTATCAATCCATGGGCCATGTGTATAAGTTCTTTGACTTTTTCCTTTCCTTTAAAAAAATGATATTTGCCGTGGCTGGTGTAGCTCAGTGGATTGAGCGTGGGCTGGGAACCAGAGGGTCCCGGTTCGATTCCCAGTCCGGGCACATGCCTGGGTTGCGGGCCAGGTCCCCGTGAGGGCCATGTGAGAGGCAACCGTACATTGCTGTTTCTCTCCCTCTCTGTCTACCTCCCCTCCCCTCCCCTCTCTCTAAAAATAAATAAAAATAAAATCTTAAAAAAAAAAGATATAAAAAAAATGGGAGGGCTTTCTTCTTTTAAAAAAAATGATATTATTTATTTATTTTTAGAGAGAGGGGAAGAGAGGGAGAAAGAGAAGGAGAGAAATATCAATGTGTGGTTGTCTCTCATGTTGTCCCCTACTGAGGCTCTAGCCTGCAACCCAGGCATGTTCCCTGACTAGGAATTGAACTGGTGACTCTTTCCTTCCCAGGCCGGTGCTCAATCCACTGAGCCACACTAGCCAGGGCTGGCTTCTCCCTTTCTTACACTTCTTAACATCACCCTGTCTATTTTGTTTCTACCAATTATGCTTTCTACCAAAAAAAAATTATTTATTGATTATGCTATTACAGTTGTCCCATTTCCCCCTCTGTATTCCACTCCCCAGCCCTGCATCCCCCCCCCACCTCATTCCCTTCCCTTTAGTTTTTGTCTGGGTCATACACGTAAGTTCCCTGGCTTCCACATTTCCCATACTATTCTCAACCTCCCCCTGTCCGTTTTCTACCTACTGTTTACGCTACCTATTCTCTGTACTTTCTCCTCCTCTCTCCCCCTCCCACTCCCCTGTTGATGTCCCTCCATGCCTTTATAAATCCCTTTAACATTTCATATAATAAAGGCTGGGTGATGATGAACTCCTTGAACTTGACCTTATCTGAGAAGCTCTTTATCTGCCCTTCCATTCTAAAGGAAAGTTTTGCTGGATAGAGTATTCTCGGATGTAGGTCCTTACCTTTTATTCCTTGGTATACTTCTTTCCAGGCCCTCCTTGCCTGAAAGGTCTCTTTTGAGAAATCAGCTGACAGTCTTATGGGAACTCCTTTGTAGGTGATTGTCCCCTTTTCTCTTGCTGCTTCTAGGATTGTCTCCTTATTTTTAATCTTGGGGAATGTAATTATGATGTGCCTTTGGTGTGTTCCTCTTTGGGTCCAACTTCCTTGGGACTCTCTGAGCTTCCTGGAATTCCTGGAAGTCTAGTTCCTTTGCCAGATTGGGGAAGTTCTCTTTCATTATTTGTTCAGATAAGTTTTCACTTTCTTCCTCTTCCTCTTCTCCTTCTGGCACCCCTATGACCTGGATGTTGGGATGTTTACAGATGTCCCGGAGGTTCCTAAGCCTCTCCTCATTTTCTTGAATTCTTGTTTCTTCATTCTTTTCTGGTTGAATGTTTTTTTCTTCCTTCTGGTCCACACCACTGATCTGAGTCCCAGTTTCCTTCCCATCATTATTGGTTCCCTGTACATTTCCCCTCATTTCTCTTAGCATATTCTTCATATTTTCACCTAATTTGTGACCAAATTCAACCAATTCTGTGAGCATCCTGATTACCAGTGTTTTGAACTATGCACCTGATAGGTTGGCTATCTCTTCGTCACTTAGTTGTATTTTTTCTGGAGTTTTGATCTCCTCTTTCATTTGGGCCATCCTTTCCTTTCTCTGCGCACCTGTTACTTTAAGGGGCAGAGCCTTAGGTGTTCACCAGGGAGGGGTAACGCATGTGGTTGTGTTGTGGTGTTGCCTGAGGGGGCGGGGCCTGAGAGAGAACAATGATGCTTGCTCCACTCTCTGCCAGCTCCCAGTTGCCTCGCCTGACACCCACAAACAAATTGGGCCCCTCCGCACTGGTTCCCAGGTGGGTGGGCCTGTGAAGATCTAAGTCCCTGTGGGTCTCCCCAATGAACTCTCCTGTGATGCTGGGAGTTCCTCCCAACACTGCCTGAACCCCCACAGGTGTTTTCAATTGGTGGTTTGAGGCTTTATTTCCCCTCGTTGGTGGGTTGCAGGGTCTGCTCAGCTCCCAAGCTTTTCCTCCCGGTCTATTTGTGCACATATGAGGGACTGCCTGGTCCACCAATCTCGGTCCCGCTGGGTCTGGATTTGCCAGCCATGGGTTTCACCAAATGCGCCAGCCATGGGCCTCTCCAGGCAGCTGCAGCATTGCCCCCACCGCACCACAAACCTCTGTCTCACCGCACACTCTCCGCCCAGCTCCGCCCTGCTTACCGGTCTGGATGAATGTGTCTTCTTTAACTTCTTGGTTGTGGGACTTCCATACAGTTTGATTTTCTGTCAGATCTGGTTGCTTTTTGTTTTTAGATTGTTGTTTTCCCTCTTTTGGTTGTGGGAGGAGGCATAGTGTGTCTACCTACACCTCCATCTTGGCCGGAAGTCCCCAATTATGCTTCTTGATCCCTGCACCATTTCTCTCTTTCTCCCCCATCTGCCTTCCAACTGATAACCCTCCAAATGATCCTCATCCCTATGATTCTGTTCCTGTTCTGGTTGTTTGCTTAGTTTGTTTTTGTTTTTATTTTTTAGATTTGGTTATTGATCATTGTGGGTTTGTTGTCATTTTAATGTGCATAGTTTTGATCTTCTTTTTCTTAAATAACTTAACAATGGTTTGGTGATGATCAATTCCTTTAGTTTTACCTTGCCTGGGAAGCACTTTATCTTCCCTTCCATTCTAAGTGATAGCTTTGCTGGATAGAGTAATCTTGGTTATATGTCCTTGCCTTTCATCACTTTGAACTCTTCTTGCTAGTTCCTTTTTGCCTCCAAAGTTTCTTTTCAGATATCATCTGACAGTCTTATGGGAACTCCTTTGTAGGTAACTTTTTGCTTTTCTCTTGCTGCTTGTAATATTTTCTTCATCTTTAACCCTTACCATTTTAATTATGATGTGTCTTGGTGTGGTCCTCTTTGGATCCAACTTGCTTGGGACTCTCTATGCTTCCTGGGCTTGCATGTCTATTTCCTTCACCAAAGTAGGGAAGTTTCCTTTCATTATTTTTTCAAATATATTTCCAATTTCTTGTTCTCATTCTCTTCTCCTTCTGGTACCCTTATGATGTGAATATTGGACCTCTTGAAGTTGCCCCAGAGGCTGCTTATAGTATCCTCATTTTTTGGATTCTTTTTTCTTTTTGTTGTTCTGATTGGTTGTTTTTTGCTTCTTTATGTTCCAAGTCGTAGATTTGATTCTCAGCTTCATCCATTTAACTGTTGTTTCCCTGTAAATTGTTATTTATTTCAATTAGTGAATCTTTCATTTCTGACTGGATCTTTTTTATGCTATTGAGGTCCTCACTAAGTTACTTGAGCATCCTTGTAACCATTGTTTTGAACTCTGCATCTGATAGATTGCTTATCAATCTCCATTTGATTTAGGTCTTTTTCTGGAGTTTTGATCTGTTCTTTCATTTGGGCCATGTTTCTTTAGCTCCTCGTTTTGGCAGCCTCCCTGTGTGTTTCTATGTATTAGGCAGGGCTGCTATAACTCCCCATCTTGGTAGTATGCCCTAATGTAGGATGTGTCCTATAGGGTCCAGTGACACAGCCTCTTCTATCACCCACGCTGGGTACTCAAGATATACCCATTGTGTGGGCTTAGTACACCCTCCTCCTGTGTTGAGCCTTGGTTACTGTTGGCAGATCAATGGGAGGGATTTACCCAGGCCAGTCAGCAGCAAAGACTGGCTGTGACCACTGACCACTACCTTCCACCCTCCATGGAAGATCAGCTTTGAAGGGGCAGGGTGGTAGTGCTCTGATATGATCTGTATCTGTCCACTGGGTGTGCTGGCCCTGGGATTTCCTGGGTGGAGCAGGCCAAGATCAGCCCCCACCTGTGTTCTGCCCAGAGTCACCGTGCCTGAGCTATAAAGCAATCTGAGAAGGCTTCTACTTGTGCTTGGCTTGGAGTTCCCAGGCAAAGCCAAGCTGTGAAACTAATCTGGCTGCTGCTGCTAGAGCCTGGCCTGGAGCTCACTGAGGCTAGCTATTGTTTGTTTGATAGGATTTAGGAAGTTGTGAAGCATCAGCCAAGACCTGCCATTATATGGAAAAGCAGCTTGGGTGGCCCTGTAAGTGTCTCTGGGGATCTCCAAGTCAGGTCAAATAGTGTTAGCCAGGTTGATGGAGTCTCAGATATGGTACCAGCCTGCCAACTTTGTGGCTCTGTAGGGAAAGGGCTCAGCAAAGGAACAATGGCCTCTGCTCTCCCTGATACCAGACACTTCAGCCTTTCCCAGTATGCCACTGGTGTCCTTCAAGATGCTACCCTGGCACTGGAGCTCAGAGGGAGTGAGTCTGAGTAGGTGAGTCCATGTGTGGGCTCTTCAAGAGGAACTGCTTGGGGCTCCAGAAGTTTCTTCCACTGATTCAATCCCTGTTGATTTTTTTAGCCAGAAGTCGTGGGGACTTATCTTCCTGCCACTGGAAACCTGGGCTGTGGGGCCTGGTGTGGAGCTGGGCCCGCTTGCTCCTAAGATATCCCTCCTGAATTTTTATCCATCACACATGGGTGAGAGAAGCCCTTTCTGTGTCTGTGACCCTTCAACCAGTTTCAATGGATGTGTTTTCTTTAATTCCATAGTTGTGAGACTTCTATTGAACTCGATTTCTGAATGTTCTGAGTGATAGTTGTTCTATATTTTAGTTGTAATTTTGATGTAGTTGTGTGAAGAGGCGAGCCATGTCTGCCTATGCCGCCAGCTTAACTGGAAGCCTCCCACACTAAGGGTTAGCTTGTTCATACTCCCCCAATTCTAATCAAGCATATCTGAGGCACCACTGATGGAGGCATCACTACTGACAAGATGATAAGCTAATATTATTGTTGCTGCTTCCTTCTCCCTCTGTGAGTTGTTACCTTTGGTGCTTAGATTCCTTTCTAAGTTACTTATAAAAACTCACTTCATTTTACAACATGTGAAACTTCTCTCAGGAAAGAAATAGCAATTAGAAGAGTATTTGCCCCTGAACTCTACCATATAATCTTCATCAAAATCTCTCTTCTAGTTCTCAATATTTTCAGAAATGAGGTCCCACTTCCTCTCCTCTTATAAGTTACTTTATTTTATAAGGATGCTTTTAGGAATATAGAGACCTACAAACTCTTGCATGTAAATTATATGTTTGCACTGGTTTCTGCCTGGGACACAAGTCTACTGATAATCTCTCTTTATTTCTAAATCTCTCCACATATTTCTATAGACTCTGCCCTGAAAACTAGAGTAATACACAAGTTATCTTTTAGGAACAACACGAGAAACACATCTCAATGAATATGCAAGAATAGCCACACCATCCTCTTTTCCTGGCGGCTGGCATCTAAATCCATGGCCCCAAATTCTACCCATATGCTGATAACATCTAGTGGAAATGTGCTAGGATTTTGGTAGAGTGGTACGTTTGCAAATCTGTGCTTTGGGGAATCCCACAATTCACTTGTCTGTGCTTTCTCAAGATGGAAGTCAGAAACACTTTACCTACTTTTCTACGATGTGGTCATAAGTATGTGTGGCCTAGGCTGTATCTGTCAGACACATTTGTATGAGTCTTTGGTACAGAAGTGAATGTGAAGAGCCTGATGCCTTGGAAGCCATTCTTGTTGGATTGGCCTCAGAACTGTTAGGCTTGCAGAGGCCGCCTCAGCTGTAACGTGACCATTTAGTGCCCAGCATCAATTAATTGTGCAAGTTGTGACATATGCACTGAACATCAGCAGCATTGGATTAGTTGTGGAATAATTTAGGGGAAGTTCCTGGCTGCATAGCTTTTTTGGCCCCATCCTTTGTTCCCTGTACAGGGCCCATATTACCCTAAAAGGTTGATGCCATCATTCCATTGAGCTAATGATTTAAAATTTATGTCTACAGCAAATATCCATGACGAACCCTAACCTATCAAGTGCAAGAGCCCTAGCAGACTTTAGCTTCCAGAGGCTGTGTGTGTATAAGGACCTGATAGTCTGGGGAAAAAATTGAATAAGTTTCGCAATCAACAATCAGTTCCCAAAAGACTAGACATTGACATTAATTTAAGTGGTGGTAAATATGTTCCCTATTGGCCCAAGAAATGACCTCACAATGCAGAGTCCTGAAGCAGGTAACTCTCATTTAATCACTCTTTGTTTAATAATAGTCAATTTCCTCGGGGGGAGGAGTTACTTTTTCATTAGAGTATAATTTTTAATGTCACTTTTGAAGGAATTTGCCCAAAATCTCTTCAAGAACCTAAAAATGTTTGTCAGATAAAATGCTAACAATACTAGATGTGCTATAAAAATGTAAATTAATAGAGTCACTGTGCTTTGAAATTTAAAATAATTTCAGTACTATTAGGGAGAGAAAATGCTCTCAAAGAGCAAGCAGCACGTGCATTTTTCCCTTTATTTTCATGATTGACACTATTGTAGATGACCCCATTTCCCCTCCTTTGTCCCCCTCCTCTCAGCCCCAGCTCCCCCTTCCTTCTGGCCATCACCACACTGTGGTCTGTGGTTGTGGGCAGAAAGACATTAATAAAATATTTAAAAAAGGAGTGCTATCAATGTGGCAAACTCCAAAGTCACTCTAAGGCTAGTTCATATAATTGAAAAAAAAAAATAACAGGGAAGTAGCATCTAATACATTAGCAAGTAACATGGCACTGGCTGCATAGAGAAATATTTGAATGTACAAAAGAGAATATATGAATCACCTTGTGATTTACTGGCAAAGATGGGAGTCTTAGTAATTTGACAGATGAGATACCAGATTCACAAAGAGTTATTGTCACTGTCATTATTATTCACAGCCAATCTGAAAGCAAACTGGAGTGCCATGTGCTTGAAGTCAAGCATGGACTTTGGCATAAGATGTATATATAAAAAATGCAAAATGCTTAGTACAGTGCCTGTCACAGAAGAAACTTTAATAAATGTGATTTTCCTCTGTGTTAGCAAGTATGATTTTATGGCTTGAACCTTCCATATGCTGAAAAGACTTGGACTATGAAATAGCTGTGAAAACAGAAGAATGACCAAGGAAACTTAAGATAGGAAAATGCAACATCTTAGCTAACAAAATTTCTGAAAGAAAAAGATAAAACTTATCTTATGACCTTGATGTTTTATAGGAAAATTTCTCTAGATTTAAAAATATTGGCATTTCAGCTTCTGGTCATAGCAGAGTAGCTTGGTTGGATGGATTAATCCTCCTAAAGATAGCAATCATAAAACCCAATTATTGCCCTAGCCAGGTGGCTCAGTTGGTTGATTGTTGTCTGGTACAGCAAAAGGTCACAGGTTCAATCCTGGGTCAGGGCACATACCTAGGTTGCAAGTTTGATCACTAGCTGGGTCCAAGAGGCAACCTATTGATCGATGTTTCCCTCTTTCCCTCCTTTCCTCTCTTTCTAAAATCAATAAGCATGTCCTTGGGTGAGGATTAAAAAAACACAACTGTTTCCAGGTACTAGAAAAAAATGAAAAGCAAACAGAAAATGTACAAGAGGAATTGAAAGAAGAATTGAAAATGGGAAAGGTTTATGACTTTCTGGCCTTTTGCCTGAGTGGACTCCGTTATTCATGCCTAACTTGGTTTCAGAAAATTAACAGGCATTTACGTTTGAGGCTTCAAAGGACAGAGTTAAGGGTGGAGGAAGAGTCAGTAGGTTGGGGGGGGGGGACGTCCTGAAAGGGACAAAGTCACGGGGGAGCTGAGCCCCCAAATCTGCCCAAGTAATTGTATGGGTTTTTTTGAGATGGGGGTTAGATTCCATGTATAGGTGAGATCCATCCATGTCATTGCAAATAGCAAATTTTCATTCTTTTTATGGCTGAATAATATTCCATTGTATGTATATATATGTATATATATGTATATATATATTCCATTTTTGTGTGTGTATACATTTACCACCTTTTCATTGTAAATTTTAATTTTTAAAAGGCAACATAAATGTCTTTCATTCTGTTTAACTCTTCCTAGTACTTGACCAACTTCTCTCTCTCTTTCTTTCTTTCTCAATCTTTACCTGAAGATATGTTTATTAACATTAGAGAGAGAGGAAGGGAGAGAGGGAGATGAGAAACACTGATGTGAGAAACATCAATCGCTTGCCTCCTGTACCTACGCTGACTGTGGTTTGAACCTACAACCTAGATATGTGCCCTGATCCTGAGTTGAACCACAGACTTTCAGTGTATGGGACGACACTCCAACTGAACCACCTGGCCAAGGCATAATGTACTGTAATTTTAACTTAATATTATTTCAGACCCTTATAGAATTTTACCATTTCTTGTTATGTTTAAAAATGCATCTTTTTGAGAGAATATTACAAATAATTTTATACCATAAAGATGATGAGTAAATGCATTTTGAGTAAAAATGAATGACATCTCAAGATTTTTGTTGTGTTTATAATATGTATTATACATTTTATATAGAACAAAATCAATACAAAAAGAAGGAATAATATTTTTCTAATAGGCAGTTATACTGATTAGTAAAATTAATCAAGTTGATTAATAATTATTTATGCTCTCCAGCATGTAAATAATACTAAATTGATGTTTGATACAACTGAGCTATTAAAAAACTTATAATTAGATTTTTACATGAAAATTACCAAGATTGATGAGGGCAAAGGGAAAAACTAATGGTGAAAAATGGCATAAAACATGATTATTATTCTAAAATTAAACAATGTTATGCAATGAAATGAAAAACGCCATTGCCAGCCAGTTGCTAATGCCCTAGAAATGCTTCTGTGCAGTAACTGAGATGTAAAAGGTAGTCATTCCCACTGTATTGGGTAGAGGAATTTATGATATAGATTTTCATAGGAACAGTCAAAGTTACTGCTATTATTTGTAACTTTGTTCCCTTTTCAAGTGTAACCAACTCATGTAAATTGTTTCCCTTGTACTGATTTATGTCATAATCATAGCAATTATAGAGGGCAGGTCCTATGTGACAAGTCAACAGGGCACTTTTAGCCTGGCACGGTTGAATTACAGTGTGCAGCATGTGCCCCAGGTCCTTGAAGTGTCTATCACCAAACCTTGAATGGAAGCAGTTTTATAAACAGAGCAGAAATTATGGGTGCTACCACACTTAAAAGCTGTCACTTTAGAAGTCTGACATCAATTCCAATACCTATCATTGCCCCGAAATACTTTGTGACTTTTCTTTAAGAATTATTACAATGAACTTTGTTTTTAATATTCTCAGTGGTAGAAAATCTGTTCTTTGTAGATGATCATAATATTTAAAAAGAGATGTAATTATTTTGGAGCCAAGGTGAGTATATATGAATATATATTCATTAATGTATGATTATATGTGCATATTTATTGTCTATCTGCCTATCTATCTATCTATCTATCTATCTAGCCTAGCCTAGCCTAGCCTAGCCTAGCCTAGCCTAGCCTATCTGGATAATAGTAAAAATATCCCCAACTTTTAAAATAAAGTATATAATATTCTCAGTGCCACATAATCTACTCTTCTGGCAATTCTATAAAAAGTATTTGAAACATATTTTGAACAAAGAATCATTACTAAAATATTCTCCAAGGAAGATACTTCTATTTAGTATAAAGCACAATTCAATATGTTATTTATGGTATGCTTATTAAAAGATACATCACTATTTTGTAGCTGTATATTAACAATAAAGAGTTTTGATTAATTGTAAAAAAGGTTTGCTTTTAGTTTACTTTGAACTTTTAATTTTGAAATAATTTTAGACATACACAAAGTTGCAGATAGAACTGAAAGTTCTTGCACAAAAGTTAATAGTTTGTTTAACCAAAGTACAAGTATTAAAAGCAGGAATTTAACATTGATAGACTATTGTTAACTAATCTATAGACCTTATTCAATTGTTAATTGTCCAAATTATTTAATCTAGGATTCCATATTGCATTTAGTTGTCATGGCTCCTTTCTTTTTTTTTTTAATCCTCACATTAGGACATTTTTTTCATTGCTTTTAGAGAGAGAGGGGAGAGGGAGAGAGAAATTTCAGTGTAACAGAGAAACATCAGTTGGTTTCCTCTCATAGGTTCCCAGACAGAGATCAAACCCCAACCCAGGCATATGCCCCGATGGGCAAACTTTCAAGACAGTGCTCCAACCAACTGAGCCACACCAGCCAGGGCAGGTGTCAGGTCTCTTCAATCTCTTCATATCTGAGATACTCGGTCTTTCTTTGCATTTCATGACGTTTAAATGTTTGCCAAAAAGCACTGGCCAGTGTGGCTCAGTAGATTGAATGCTGGCCTATGAACCAAAGGGTTGCTGGTTAGGTTCCCCGCCAGGGCACATACCTGTGTTGTAGGCCAGGTCCTCAGTGAGGGGGCGAGGCAACCACACATTGATGTTTCTCTCTCTCTCTTTCTCTCTCCCTACCTCTCTGTCTAAAAATAAATAAAAAAAATGTTTGCAGAAAAATGGCCAATTATTTTGTAGAATATCTCCCATTTTGAATTTGTCTGATGTTTCTTGATGATAAAACTCAGGTCATGCATTCTTTGTAAGAAAAACACAGAAGTAATGCTATGTCAGTGCATTATAAGAGTGGACACATAACATCATACATGTCATGATGGTGTTGCTAACTTGGACAACTATTCTAAGGTAGTGTGAAAAAAGTTTCTCTATTTTAAAGTTACTATTTTTCACCTTGTAATTAGTAATTATCTTGTGGGGACATACTGTCAGAGCATGCAAATATCTTATTTCTCATCACACTTTTGCCAACTCATTTTAGTGTTCATTGATGAATCTTGCCTGCAACAATTTTTACCGTGATGTTTGCCAAATAGCGTTCCATCATTCTTTCTCCATTTATTAACTGAAATTTTATTCTAAGGGAGAACTGCTCATTTCTCCACATTTGTTTACTTATTTAGTGATGTATTTATATTGGCATGGACTCATGGCCATTTACTTCTATGATTTATAATCCATTATTATTGTTTATATTTTTGCTCAAATTGCCCCAGATTTGGTCATTGGGAATTCTTTCAAATTTGCTCCTCTCTCCTTTCTACATGTTTCAATCATCAGTTTCAAGTACTGCTTACTTTCTGGAAACACCAGGTGTGCTGTTCTCCTCTAGTACTTCTCCTTCCCAGCCTTGAATCAACCATTTCCCCAGAGCCCTTTATTTTTATTTGTGATTGGTGTTCAGAAACGAAAGTCTGGGCACTAGTTATGTGCATTCCAACTGTGGTGTTATTGCTTCTGGGGCTTCTCAGGGGATACACACAGACATCTCCATCAAAATCGACTTTGGCTTTTATGTATTTTTCCATACATGCAGTAAAAATTATGAGTGCATACTGATTCCTGCAGTTCCAGTCAAACACCCGTGGGTTCACTCCAGCCTTCTCAATTATTATCTGTAATTCCTTGCTTCTACAATGGGAAGCTGGGCTCTCATTTATTCACGTAACTTATTGATTTGCTCCATTCTATGAAATCCCATTTCATATTTACTCATACTCTTCTGACAAATTTACTAACTATTGTAGAATATTTGTATCTTTAGACTGTCAGCAAATAGTCGTGATGTTTTACAGTGATGTTTTACAGAGTTACTTAGATTAGTTCTTTCTTCCCAACACACTTCAGTGTAGTTTTATTATTCATTTGTAATACAGTTAAGTTGCTTTATTATTGTTTGTAGCTCATTTTGTATTCCCCCCAGTCCTGGTTGATTTTAATTATTTAAAAATTATTTATGCATGCCATGAGACTCAAAGTCAGGACTACTCACAGGCAACCACAGAGTCATCCTTTCAACCACGTTTGCATTCCATCATTTCCTCTGCCATGTTACTGCACAGACCCTGTAAGTCAACTAGTCTTATTAATTTCTGATTTATCCTTATGACCTTTATCTATTTTCTTATCTTTTTTCCTTTCACAGTCTTCTTTGTACTTGCCTATTTCTTTATGGAGCCTCCAAAGTCACCAAATGTCTATATCAATGTAAGATACCAACTAGAGGACTTCCGCCAAGATGGCAGCGTAGGTGGTCGCACTCGCTGCCCACACATCCAGAGTGTCTGAACAATGAACGCAGTAGCGAAAAATTAAACAACCAGAATGGACAGAATTGAACTGAAGGGAAGTCCGACACCCAGGAGGTAGGAGAAGACGAACATCCAGGCTGATAAGCGGGGCAGAACCAAGCGGAGGAGCGCAGTGAGAGGCAGCTCTCACGGAGGGACTCACGCCGCGACTCACGCCGCCAGTGCCTGAACAGGGCGTGGCCCCAAACAACGGGTGAATCCCGCTGCCGGAGAGAGGCCGGGGCTGAGCCAGCAGAACTGAGTCTGGCAGAAAAGGCGGTGGGAAACTGGGGAGCGGAGGAGTGACGGAAGCCCGCCATGATCGGAGGCCACCATTGCTTCCTCCCAGGCCCCGCCCCCAGAGGCAACGTCATCCAAAAAGAGACCCAGGTCGCAGGCACCTGCCAGCTGACAAGTGCACCGAGATAAAAAGAATGAAAATGGCCAAAATGAAAGATCAGAACAAATTACAACTAACGGATGACGACATAGTCAACCTATCAGATGCACAATTTAAAATGCTTGTAATCAAATTGTTAACAAAACTGGAAAA